>VDFB02260822.1:0-10465 GCA_007258455.2 Sequoia sempervirens | reverse complement strand
CTCCAAGAAGTTTCAATGAAGAGATAAATTTTTACTAGACCTTGTCATATTTTTTATTTTTATAATATGCTTGAATCATTGAGTGGAGGATAGTTCTAGGTTGAAATGATATTGAGACTAAAACATCTATGTTATACTTTGTGTGGTCTTGAAATATTTATTATTGTTGTTCATCCTATTGTTGTGCTTGTATTTGTTTTTTATTTTAACTAGGTCCTAGTTGATTCTCTTGACTTAAGAGATGGCCAAATCCTTATATGGCTTAATGATTCCATATTGGTTTGATAGAGAGTTTTCTCTCACCATTGGTTTGTTCAACTTGGTTTCAATATTTAAAGATTGTTCCTTTGATTAAATTAATTTTTGAATAAAGGTATACTATTGAAATGTATCAAATAAATCAATTGAAGAAAATAGTTTTCGTTGAAAAATTAGCTATAAAATTGAAGAAATATAGTCAAAGATAAGAGAACACTATAAAATGTTATAAAAATATAGTCTAGAGAGAAAAATAGACATGCACATCAATCTAAAAATATATTATATGCAATTGAATAATTTTGTAAGGATATAAATGCATATAATCTTAATTCTTGGATCTAAAATTTGTAGTGAAATTGTATATATTAGATGTATATCAAATAATTTATGTAACTCATAAATGTACATGTTTTGTAACAAAATTGACAATATAAAATATTTTCAATTGTAATGAGAAAAAAAGAGTAGAAATTTTCAAGCAAGGGGAAGGAAATTGGTGGTTGAGTAGGAGGATTTGTATAGAAGAATTCACTGACAAAGGAAGTAACATATGAATCTGTGATTAGCCAAATTCAACAAATAGAGGGAATGCATGAAGAATCTTGGATAATAATTAAGAGGTTGGGGGACTATTAGAGGAGGTTGGAATCAATTTAGAAAAGGGGGTGGGAGTAGAAAACATGAAGGATAGGAAAATTTTGGGATTCGATGTCAATCTCATTGTGGATTACTCCATCATAGTGATCAACATCCCTAATAACTTCTTAAAATCTAAGGTAAAAGTTATGAAGAAAACAACCATTGTAGTAAAATTCATAGGAATCTAGATTGTGGTGGATAGAATCAAGTCATGAATGAGAGAAAAACGGTCTTCTTTCCCCTGACCCAACATTATTTTTTTGGCATTGGGCTTTCTAAAAATTATTTTTTAGTCAAAGGAAGATAAAGATAAAAAATTAAGGGGTGCCCTAGTTTATGGGCAACATAGGTTTATATCTAAGAGCTTGGTTCCTAAGGTTTGATCCTAGGAAATAATTGATTATGGAAGCACCTAGATCTAAATTAAGACATGCAAATTGCCTAAGGATATTTGGTCCAAATATATTTTTAAGGCAATTGGTGACACATTAGGGAATTATGTGTATAGCTCTATAGCTATAGAAAAAGGTGAATTAGTGACATATTTGAGGATATGTATTAGAATAGATCTACATAAGCCCATCTAACATGCAATTTAATTGTGATAATAATTAGGGGCTTGGATTCAATATTTAGACTATGAATACTTGCCAATTTACTGCTTTAAGTGCTATTAGGTATAACATATAATACAAAATTATAGGACCAAAAGAAAATCCATGAAAGGCAGGTGTTAAGGTATGGAAAAAAAAAATTATGCACAAAAATCAAACCCTACTATGAAAATAGGATACAAGTTAGAATATTTTAAAAACTTAAGCAAAGACATCTCAAGCAGACAAGGAAATTTTAAGGCTAGCCCCTCGAGGGAAGGAGTAGAACAAGGAGAATTTGTGAATGATAAGGAATATGATTGAAAGATGGAGGAAAAAATTGATGATATGGTGGATAGTATGTTGATGGATAGTGATAGAAAAGAAGAGTTGGAGTAGGAGGGTAAAAGCACAAAGTTGTGTCATACTTTTGTGTCGTAGAAAAATGGCCCCTTGTCATTTTCATGGCCTTTTAGGTCTTGTTTCATGGTGTTGGAACTATGTTGCTTTGATTTTATGTTGTAACATGGCTTGAACATGCTTATTTAGGTATTAAAATTCAAATGATGACATCTTGTGAAGGTGTTGTGAAGTGTTGTAAGACATTTCTACATTCTTCTAGACTATATTTATTACAATTTTACCTAAAAGTCACCTTTTCACTCATCAATCGCCCCTATTTTAGCGAAACGCGAACGCTTTCATTTCACCATTTCATTAACTTCATGTAATTTCAATTTGTCCCCTTTTTATGCCCCTTGTTGTAATTTTGTTTTGAACGTTTATCTCGGACACATGCTCTCGACACATGTTTTTAGGTCCTAGGTGGGACCCATTTTCCATGGGTGGTGAATGAGCCCCCCTTGGCCCCAAATTCAAAATATTTTAAATTTCCTTTCGAGATTTTATTAAAAATCACTTGATGTCGGTCTATGATGAGGTATGAACAAATACTAAGGCACTTACCTATAATAGTGATTTTTTCACTATTTATATCTTTACTCTGGTTCTGTTATCTTAACATATATTTAAGCGTTTTAAGTATCTTTATTTATCTTCTTTTCCGCTGCCCCTATTCAAGCATCTCTTTGAACAACCATTGACATACCTCGTGACTCCATTATCAAGGGTTAGTGTTGATAAAGCACCTTGCATGTTATTAGTTTATATTTATCTTTCATTTCATTGTCTTTTCAAGGGTTTAATTACCAAAAGTGGGGTTTTACCAAGGCAAACCCCTATTCACTAACCCTTAATCATTTTCCCCTATTGCATGTTTATTTGCAACACTTTGTTTGCAAATTTGATAGGTTATTAGGTGTTGAAGATTGATTTTCGAGTCAACTAGGTGCTTCAAGTCAACTTGAGTCAAATCCAAGCTTGGAGAGAGTTATTTGTCCATTTTTTGTAGATCTGACTTCGACAACTTGACAAGCAAACATTCCCAAATCTAGTGTTGCAAAGTTGTGTCCTGATTTTTTAGAAACTTGGGAGAGGACTAATTTTCCACTTGTGGCAAATGAGTCCCACCTTAGGACTAGAAACTTGAGTTTTGTCAGATTCTGGATCTTGACAGATAGAAACTAGCTCCTGACAATTTTTCACCAATAGGTGGATTGATCCGCCACCCTGGGCGAATGAGTCCCATTGTGAAAATCGCTGATTTCCACGATCCAAAACACTCCAAAATCACAAATCTCACCCAAAGCACTTATCTGCATTCCCTTTGCTTTGTGCATTATTTCTTCATTTACATATACTACTTCATATCAGGGAGCTTTAAACAGTATTTTCAGTCATTCAGATTAGTCAATTACATTTATTTAGGTCCATTTACATCGAAAAACATTGCATACATCCTAATTTGAGTGATACATTAGCATTTTTGGCTCTATCTCTCTCCTTTTAGTTGAAAACCCTAGAAGTGCAAGAGTAGTCCATAGGGTCCCAAAAATCTATGTTTCATTTTGGTGAACCCAACTTTTGAACACTTTAGATTTTTGATTGCATTCACATATTGCATCCTAAGTTTCCATTTTCATTAGAATTCAATTAAAACATTGATTTGTTATTGCATTCTAGGACTTTTCATTTTGCATTAGTGAAACCTTCATTTAGCTTTCATTTTTGCATTACATCTAATTGAAAAAGTCAAAATCTGCAATCTGCATCTAAAAGTTACATATTGTAGAGCATTTACATCATCTTAAAATTTATATAAAACACTAAAAAACTTCATACTGGGACTCATTTGCCACCCAGGGCGAATCAGTCCCTTTGCACTTCTGAAACAACATTTCTGCAATCTTTTTGGCATTTTTCTGCATTACACTTTTCTATTGTTGCATTCTGTTTTCATTCACAAATTCTCTGTTTTTCCTCATTTATTGCATCTTAGTTTATTTGCATCATGGAATTTTCTTTCAATAAGTTTTGGAATTCCTTAAAGTCATTGGTAGACATGTCCAACTGTGCCTTGGGCTATGACCCTAATGATCTTGAACTCCAACATGCTCCTACAACTCCTAATGATTATCCTCCTCATGAAGTAGACATCATTGGAGAAGATGATGATAACATGCAAAATTTCTACAATGACTGCCTTGACAACCTAGAAGCCAATGCAACCTTTTTCCCATCCATGAAATCATAAGACCTTCCCACTGTTGCACTTCCTGATCACTTTGCATATTTACATCCTGAAATCACTATAGGACCTATGGTTCCTCTCTCAAGTGGACCTAGTTCCTCTCACCAATCACAATCCTAACCATTCTATGAGCACATAGTCACAAACATTCCTATCAACCTTGAAGAGACTTATGGTAAAGGATTTACTGTCTTAAGTAAACAAGGTTGTGACACAAAACATGAACATGACATCCATCAAATTTTTGAACAGCCAACTGAAGCAAACACAATAGGACTTGGATATCACAATCCTTCTCATCCTGAGAAACATCCCCTTTAACCTAGGAGACTTTTGGATGTTGGAACGGTGATCTTGAATTCTCCTCCTAACTTAAATATTCTTCTTCCACGTGAACAACCACTATCTCCTTCTAATGATAAGGATGTTAGGATCCCCATGGGCCCTCCTCCTCCTTCTATTCATGAACAAGGAGAATCTAGCAAGCAAAAATGACCTTACAAACTCAAAAAGATCAAGTTTCCCACACATCCTCCACCTGAATGTGAACAGAGACTTCAACTCCTTTTAAACAAAGGTCTTATACTTTTACGACCTATGGATCTAGGTTGGTTATTCGTCCCAAAGACTCTTAACATACCATTTTGCAAATATCATCGCATCCTTGGACATCGCACTGAAGAATGTTGGACATTGAAAGAAATATTGAATAAGTATCACTTCATTGATATCAAATATTTCCCCGTCATACCTTAAAGCCATCAAATCCCATCGTCATGCCATAGTTGTTGAATTCCCTATTCTCACTAATGCATGATCCTTTCACATCACCAAACTTGGCTCATGCTTGTCCTTACCCTTTGCGCGGGGGGGGGGGGACAAGACATTGTTAGCCTTGTCCTTGTAATGCAATTACCTTTGTTTCTTAACTATGTTATTCCTTTTCCGCTTATCTCTTTAAGATTGAGAAACCAATAACTTAGTTAATGGTTGACTTATATTTGCATTACTTGTTACTTTTATTTATTTATTTTCCTTTTCATGTGCATATCGTGTTCCCCCGTATTGTGTGTTTGATGTTCTCTCTCTTTGTACACTTCTTCTATTCGTACCTCTATTCTTCTATTCGTCGTACATTATCTTTTTCTCTTTTTGTTTTGTGTTCTTTTGGGGATGATTTGTGCCGTGAGATCACTTCCTATGTCTCTCTTCTGGTATGTTGACCAAAAAGGTCCTTGTCTTTTTCTCTTTTTGTTTTGTGTTCTCCTTTGGGATGACATTGCCGAGAGATCTAATTTTATGTCTCTTCCATGTTGACTCCACAAGGCCTTTTGTCTTTTTCTTTTTGTTTTGTGTTTTCCTTTTGGGGATGATGCAAGGCATTGAGACCTAAATGTCTCCTTCATGTTGACTCAAAAGCTTTTTTCATTTTCTTTCTCGCTTTTCATTTTATTTCGCTTCACTTAGGCTTCCTTTTTTGGGGATGACGAAAGCATTAAGATCTAATGTTCTCTTCCATGTTGACCCAAAAATGGACTTTTCATTCTCTTTTATTTTTCGCTTTTTGTCATTCTTCTCGCTCTATGTATTCAGGGAATGATGACAGTTTCGAGCTCTTTCATACAAACACATTGCAACAATGAACATATTGACCTCAAATCCGTAGATCCCTTATGTGTTTGGTGTGCTTTCTTTTCTGGGGGGCAACTCCCTTTCTTTGTTTTTCATTTTTCCTGACGTAGCCTAACTTTGAAACATATGACTTGGAATAGGGCTTTCTAAGTTGGCTCTCATGTCTTGTTTTCCTTTTGATTTTTCTTTTCTTCTCTACTTTAAAGTAATTGCTCATAGAATGATGTGTAGAAATTCCTTTAAAGTGGGGGGCATACATTACCATAATTCATGTGCATTCTTGGTTCCTAGTGTAGCCTTGTCATTTATATGATGCGTTCGTCACTTTGTGGATGACATTGGGTGTGATGTCATTCATAAGTGTGATCTATCTTAGCATATACATTCCTCTTGGTGGCCTAATGTGACGCATTGCATCCCCTAAGTTGTGAATATACTATTCTTTGATTGGTCCTCTCTTGGAGACATTAGACACAATGTTCCCTAAGTGACTGACCTTGCATAAACTAAACAAGAATCCTTTGAACATCTTTTCACATTTTACACTTTACATTGTAAATTTTTGCATTTTTACATTTTTACATTCCTTTTTGCCACCTTGCATAACATAACTTGCATGACTATGGTACCTTTGTATTTTTGTTCATAAATTTTTTCTTTGTGGTGCCTTGTTAAAGTTCTCAATAGGTATAACTTTGACATGGTTAAGCGGGAAGCCCACCTAGCGGCATGAATTTTCCCCATAGCCCCTTTTGTGTTTGTGAGTGCATACCAACTAGCGTATGTATCTTACCTTTTTGGGCTTTCTCACCTCGCAGATAGTGTGAAGTTCCATGGCCCCAGAGTGAGTACACATTCTTTTTTCAAACAATCAACCTAGATCTCTTTTCACAACTAGTTGGATTGACGATCGAAGCTTCATCCAATCTTTTCAACACTTGTGTGTTCCTTTGTTCTTATGTCTAGTTTGCGATGGGATCTTTGTCCTGGGGGCTTGATCATCTCTCTTGATCATTGTCATTCCATCTTGCTACTGTAAGTGCATTTGAACCTCCCCTCAATATTCATTGCTACTTTAGTGTGAGTTTGAAGCAGGTTCATCCTCTCACTAAAGTGGGGGCTAAATGTGCCATAGAAAAATGGCCCCTTGTCATTTTCATGGCCTTTTAGGTCTTGTTTCATGGTGTTGGAACTATGTTGATTTGATTTTATATTGTAACATGACTTGAACATGCTTATTTAGGTATTAAAATTCAAATAATAACGTCTTGTGAAGGTGTTGTGAAGTGTTGTAAGACATTTCTACATTCTTCTAGACTCTATTTATTACAATTTACCTAAAAATCACCTTTCACCCTTTACTCAACAAGCCCCTATTTTGAAGTGTTGTAAAGTCTTGTAACAAGTTTTCACGCCTTCTAGTCATGTTTACCTTATTTACACCTTCTCATGCATTATTTTGGTCTCTTTATGCCCCCCATAAGTTGTAATTCCCTCATAAGTTGTAATTAAGGTATTTTTGAATGTTATCCGGATAAATAACATCAAATACAAATATTTTTCCTTAACACATGTTTTAGGTCCTAGGGACTCCATTCACCATGGATGGCTAATGATTGTCCCCGGCCCCAAATTGCAAAGATTTCAAATTTCTTTCACTTTTATTCAAAATCACTGGCTGTCACTGCGGATGAGGTATGAATGTATACTAGTAGAGCATAGACCCGACCAAAATAACCCCCGGGATAGAATAAATCTTATTACCAATAACCTAGGGACAAAATAACCCAGGTTCATAATAACCCAAGCCAAAATAACCCGTGGTTAGAATAACCCATGGAAAAAATATCCCCATAAGAATATAGAGAAAGGAATTTTTTTTTTATAAATTACATGTATGTTGCTAAAAAATTTATTATTCAAATTTTCAATTAAAGTGTCAAATTATGAGCAATGCTTCTTATATAATCTAAAATTTTATGGTTGTCATAACCATCAACCAATATTTTTATTCTTTCTTTGAGTTCACAGTATTTTTCCTACTTGGTTGCCCAGTGTATCCATCCATATATTTCTCTATTCTTTTCTCTTGGAGACTCTGTTTTTTTTTCACTGCTTTCATGAATTTCTAGACTGAGTTGTGCAATGCTTGAAGCAATTCACTAAATCCTTTGTTCCATCCCTCAATAGTATTATTGGTTATGGGAATATCATCTCGAGTAGCTAAATAGAAATTCCACATTGTGATTGGAAACTTGGGTGATCATTTGTTGCCTCTTTTGGTTAGTTTGCCAATCCATGTGTCTTCAAAATAATTAATTATGGGTTGCAAGGTCTCCTCATGTTCTGTATAATAAGGATATTTTTGAAGTGTTTCAAATGCATCAATTACATCTATCTGAGGCACGGAAGCTAATGCAGCAAGTTTCTTGATCTCATATGCAAATACTTCATTGGCACTGTAACGTGTTTATAGACCTTCTTCTTGAACTTTCCTCCACAAGCATTGAGAGAAATGGAAAAAACATCCCCGAATAGTGGCTATGATGCCTCACAATCATATTTATAATTTATTTTATGTCATTTCTACTTTACTAGCTTGATCTAAAATGACCATGGGTTATTTTTTCCATGGGTTATTTCACGACGGGAAATTCGTCCATGGGCTATTATGACCCCTGGCTATTTTGTCCTTGGGTTATTTTGGTCAAAGTATTCTGGTCTGTATTATTTTGGCTAGGTTATTATGTCCCATACCATACTAAAGCAAGAATTGTATAAATAAGTGATTTTCACTTCATTTTACATCTCCTCACTCATTCAAGCATTCAATCACACATTTCAAGCATTCAAGCACTTTACGTCATCTTTTCAAGCACTATTCAAGCACTTTGAAGCAGCCATTGGCATTACTTCAGACTTGCATTATCAAGGGTTAGGTAAGTTGATAGCACTTGCATGTTATTAGTTTATCTTTCTCTTTCATTTCATTGTCTTTTCAAGGGTTTAATTACCAAAAGTGGGGTTTGACCAAGGCAAACCCCTATCAACTACCCCTAATCATTTTTCTCCTATTGCATGTTTGTTTGCAACCCTTTGTTTACAGATTTGATAGGTTATTAGGTGTTGAAGATTGATTTTCAAGTCAAATTCAGTCAAATCCAAGCTTGGAGAGAGTTATTTGTCCATTTTCTACAAATATGACTTCGACAACTTGACAAGTAGACATTCCCAAATTTGGTGTTGCAGAGTTGTCTACTAATTTTTTAGAAATTTGGGAGAGGAATGATTCACCACCTGTGGTGAATGAGTCCCACCTTAGGATTGGAAACTTGAGTTTTGTCAGATTTCGGATCCCGATAGACAGAAACTAACTCCCAATAGTTTTTCACCAATAAGTGGATTGATTCGCCACCCTGGGCGAATGAGTCCCACTATGAAAAATCAGTAATTTCCATCAACATCCAAAACACTCCAGAATCATTACAATTCACCTAGGTGCACTCAGATTCATCCCTGTACTCTGTTTTGCATTATTTCTTCATTTACATAGTTATTTGTATTTCACATTATGTTTTCAAACAAGTCATAAATCTTAGTTTTGCATTCATTTTCAGTCATTTAGATTAGTCAATTGCATTTAGTTAGGTTCATTTACATCAAACAACATTGCATACATCCTAATTTGAGTGATACAATAGTATTGTTGGCCCTATCTCTCTCCTTTTAGGTGAAAAACCCTAGAAGTGCAAGAGTAGTCCATAGGGTCCCAAAAATCTGTTTCAACTTTATAAAGAAAACAACCAACACTGATCCAACTTTTAAAATTGAATCAATAAAAAGTGGCATATATGTTTTGAATTTTGAAATGATGTAAACTAATAAAATGTGTATTTTTTAGTATATTTTATGTTTGTATTTTTTGAAAAAAAATAAAAATTATTTGAATAATTTTTTATAAATTTACGCTACAATTTTGTTGTTGAAAAAATGCTAAAAAATGAAGTTACATGAGATGTCAATCTTTATATAGTAAATCTTATTATTTTTCCTTCAAAATTTTTGTGTGTATTTATAACTTTAAACTTTAGTGCATGGATTTTTTTTTGAATTTTGATAAATACACATTTTCAAATAAATATTAAAATGTGCATGTACTGAAACACATTTGTTTCCATTTGATGTCAAATTTTATATAGTGATTATTTATCTAAAATAGAAAATAAATTATGCCATCTCGATATAGATTCCTTTATCTAGTGCATCATATTTTTTTAATTTTTTTTAATAAGGTTTAGTATTTTTCGTGACATGGTAATTAACTTAATATTTTTGTGTTGATAACCTAATTTTAGTAAAATAAAAAATAAAATATAAATAATAGTTAAAATATATAAATACATATATTTTTGAAAACTACACTTATGGATCTACAAAAGGGCATTTTTTATATTTAAAAAAAAATGTTATTTACATGACTAGGAGTTGTCGAAACATCAAGTTTTTCAAATAATTAATTTTTTTCGGTAAATTGGCTTTAAAGTGGTGCAACATATGCATTTATCTAATAATTTTAGTTGGAAAAATTGTGGACATATATAAATTAGCTAGAATGAATCTTACTAGATCATATGTTTGACAAAAAATGATTTTTAATTAGAAATACTTAAATTCAATTGTGCTAATAAGT
>VDFB02260821.1:0-28383 GCA_007258455.2 Sequoia sempervirens | reverse complement strand
TTTTAATATGGTTAAAACATAATGTTTAATATGCGATTTTAATATATGTTTTATGTGCGGATTTTTATTTGATATATATATATATATATGTATATATGAATATTTGTATATATGTATATATGAATATTTGTATATATGTATATCTATATATATATATGCTGTAGATATATATATATATATAATTTATATATATATATATATATAAAGATTAATTTATTAATTCTGGTTGTAGTATTATTTAATCAATTTTTCTGTTATTCAAGAAGAAAATATAACTATACTGTTTTAAATCTGTTTAATTGATACTCTGTTGATTTAACTGTTAGCAAACAAATGCATCAATATAATCTATTTTGATTAAAATTATATTTTCTGTAATTTATCTGTTATCTAGAAAATATATTTTTAGATTCCGTTTCTTTTCTAATTAAAAATAAAGCAGGAATTTTTACAAGGAAGATATTAGTAAAATAGAAAGAAATATGTTTTATTGATTTGTTAAATTACAACTTGGAAAGGATATTGTTAGCAAAAGAAAAATCTATTACGAAAGTAAAACAACATTGTTCATTTCATTCTTGTTTAAATGTGAATATTTTGGGAATAGAATTTATTATGGGATTAAATAAGTTGTTCTTTTTATATTTCATCTTGTAGTATTGTTGGATTCGTAGAACATATCTTTTCTCTTTTTACATTCCCTCCTCAAAAAGAATTAAAATAAATATAAATGCGTAGTGGTTTTTAAACGTAATTGTGTGTGTAAATTTATTTAGATAGATTTAAGATTTTAAGGTGGTAAGTTCTAATATGTAGTTTATGTATGTAGAGTATTGTTATTATTGTCATTTTTAAGTATAGACAATTGGTCTTAAATGGTTTTCACAATTAATTTAAATTTTGGAAGTGAATGTTAAGTTTGTATGGTGAAGGAGGAAATTTTAAATGTATGGGTATGATTAGTGTTTGATTAGGGTAATCTTGAATTGGGTAGTTTATTGATGAAATGGGATTGTAGTCTTTTGAAAACTGATTTCCTTTATATTCATTTAATGGTTGATTTGTAAGTTATCTTTATGGATAAGACTTTTAGAATACTTGTGATGGTTATCATGAATTGTTTTAGCATGGGGAAGTTGTAAAGTTATTTAGTTCTGGTCGTTAATTGATTGGTTAATAAATATTGTTCTCGATTGAATTGTTGGTTGATGTTTATGATTGAGTATTTAAGGTGCTCTTAAATTTGGTGCCTTGGATGTCTGGTTGCATGCTTTTACCTCTGTTGTTGAAGGATTGTTCCATGTTGGTGTGAATGCCGTTGGAGATTAACTTTGATTCAAGGAATCCTTTGTCAATTAAATTTTGTTGCAATGTAATTGGGAATTTGTATTTTGTTGATGAGTGGTGGGAAGTTGATCTTCTTGGATTTCTGATCTATTTTGTATCAAAGTTGTTTATGTGGTTTGGATGGGGTGGTTGATCTTATTTTAATATATTCACTCATTGTTTTTTTGAATTGAAAATTAGATCTGGTGGCCTTGCAATTATTGTTGTCATTGCTATGTTGTTGTTTTTGTGAAAGTGATTTGTGTACCATCATAAGGGGGTTCTTGTGAGGAGAAAATTGAGGTCTCCCATGGAATGCCTAGTTGGTGGCTTTTGGTTTTATTAAGTGATTTTGTTTAAAGGTTGATTTTCTTTTGCGTTCCCTATTTGAGGTAACACCATTGTTGCTTGTGGATGGGTCTTGATGAATCTTTCCCTTTTATGGCTTTTCTAAGTTACTCTCATATTTGAGGAAATTTTATCCTTGTGTTGGAATTATTAGGGAAAAATTTGTGTTGCTTCATTTTACCCTTGTTTGTGGGTTTTCATTCTTTTGGCTTCCAGAGGCTTGAAATGATTGATAATTGATGTTCTCTCTCTTTATGTTCCTTGATGTGGCAAGTGTTTTGGTTTCATGATTTTGAAAAGGGTTGTACGGGAATTGTTGAGACTTTGATTACGTATTTATAGGGAGATGGGTAATGCCTCGCATGTTTCTCTATTGTGATCTAATGTTCTTATTATGATGGTACAACCCTTGGTTTTTATGTTGTGGGGTCTCTAGGGAGAGTGGCTCCTCGTGGGGGCCGGCGCCCCATTTAAGGGGAAGGGCACAGGATAACCCACGAGTGAGTTAGTAATCAAGTGAAAACCTAATAATTAAATTAGGTGGGTTGGGTAGTAATATCATTACAAGATTTAAAAAAATGGATGCCTCGTCTTCATTAGTGCTTCCGCAGACTAATGGAAGGCTGAGAAGGCCGTGGTTGGCAAGGTCATGACCTCGTCCTCATGAGAGGTTTATGGCTCCGCATTAGTGACCCTATGGACCAGCGCCTCCAGTTTGGGGAGGAAGAGCACAAGACAGCCATAGATGGGACCGGTGCCTCCAGTTGGGAGGAAGAGCACAGGACAGCCCATGTAGGACTATGCGATAACACTCTCCCCTAGTTGCCCATGTGTTTTACTTTATTGTGTACCTCTGGAAGTAGGTTGTGGGAGTTGTTTTAGATTGTTGATTTTTGGATTTATCTTGATTTATGATTATTTCCTTGATACATCTTTGGTGTACTTTGTGGTTTTGCATGATCTCATTGATATTTGACTTATGACATTGTACTCTTATGGTACTATGATATGATGTTATTGTAATTGTTTAATTGCAATTTGGAATTGTATTATGTTGATTTGGAAGTGTTCCATGATCATTCTTTGGTTACTTGTTATTGGTCATTGCTTTGGTTTACGTGATGAGATTTATGATTTTAAGTTATTTTAATGGATGTTGTGGATTATGTCTTTGTAATTCTTGAGTTTTATGATACTTTTATATGGCGTTAAGTCTTGTGATTCCGTGTTTGGATGTTCTAGGTTGAGGACTCTTCTTGTCAGCTCCTAGCACGGGGGGTGGGTCTTCGGACTCACATGGTCGGGTGGAACGTGCTAAGCACCCCATTGGGTCCCTAGTCGAGGATCGAGAGGTGCGGATTGGTGCGGTTGCAGCGACCCCAGAGTTGTATCCATCTTGGAGCTAGTTTTCATCTATTTATTTGTATTATGTTATCTTATGTATGGATTCCATTTATGTTTGGAAACACTCTTGTATCATTGTACCTCTAGAACATTGTACTGTAATGTAATGTTAACTCGGTGTGGTTTTTGACCTTGGCAATTGTAATTCAATGTGTTAAGTTAATTATGCATATGTTGTATTTATGTACTCAAATGGTTTCTTATCAATGATTATCATGTATATGTTATATTTGTTAATGTTTATTTTGTTATGGACTATATCTTTGGATTTTATTCTTTATTGTTGTTGTGTGGATCTCAGTCTCGTAATGACTCTTCGTGTACCCCAAGGGATGTATGTGTTAGTGAATCTGCTTAAATGGAATTCATGTCATGACTTAATGTGTAATACATGTATGTTATGTTTACTTAAAACAAAAAAATTGTGATGTAATTATTATGTATTTGTCCTTTGGGGTTCACACGGCGGGGCGTTACAACATGGTATCAGAGCATAGGTTCACACACTGGGCACTATGTGTGCTCACTATGTAACGTTTCGCTTAGACCCATGAGTCTTGAGTTTTACTTTTCTTTTGTCATTGTTGTGAACTTGAAATTCTTCTGTTAGATGGTGTCGGGTCAATGGTGCAGGAAACTGATGGGAAAGGATAGGACCCTTAGTGTAGTGTGCAATGCACAGATATCCTTCCTGTCAGGGATGCTCTATGGACCCTTGAGTTTTGTGTGATGTGTTTCTTGGTGATGTGTTTTATGTGTGTGAATATGTCTGGTGTGCGTGGAATCTGTGATTTTGTTGTCCTTGAGTGATGAATTATGTTTTCTTGAATCTCTGAAGGTGTAAAATTTGACCCTTTTTATTGAAATTGATGTGAGTTTTGGTGTTGACTAATGGTTAAAGTGGAGTTCCCTGTGTGAAAATTATGAGTTTTAACGAAAATGTAAGGTTTAGCGGATAATGATTCTATGATTTTTAGCAGAATATAGTATCTTGAGGTTAAGTTGCAACTTGAATTATTGGTACTAATGTGCAATGCTCTATGGTAGCTTTTGATTTACAGGAAGTGGGCTTCAGAAAGCATAGTGACGAAGGTAATGTAATTGTAAAATGCAGGTATAGACACTTATAATGTCAAGTAGTAATCAATTTTGATACAGTATAGGAATTAGATTTATGGGCAGTATCCTTATACAAATATTTCCTAACTAATTAGAAGAAAATTGTTTACGAGTTACTAGAATTGTTTTGACTATTATGTGTGGTTGGTGGGAGGGACAGTGTGGTATCACTCGCTCGCGAGTGCCCTACTATGCTGGGAATTCCTCTCACGATGTATTTGTGCTATATATGTACAACGTTTGTTTGCATGCAGGATTGCAGGAACTAAGTCTCGATTCCACCTGCATTGTCAGGACAGGGCGAGCATTATATACACCCAATGGGTTTGACGTTGAACATAGGAGTTGGCAAGAAAATTTCCCCAACCTAGTTCGTCATCTGTCTTAGTGTTGATAAATTGGTCTAGTTGCAACCCCGTCACCATTTTTGTGTTGGTATCCTTTCCTTATTTTTGGTTTGTTTAATTTTCATTGTTTACTTGATGATGTTTAATCGATGTTTTAATTTATGGTGATGATGTGCTTATGATCATTGATATTGTTGTGTTACCATGTTTATGATTGAGCTCGACTTCTAGGAGTAAGTCAATTTTTAAGGGGGGGGGATGTAATACCCCTCCGTGTCGGTTGTTCTGAACTTTTGTGTGAGTATTTGTGTATGCTTCATTGATTACTGTGTTATTCGATTGTGTGGAAAATATCAAATGTTAGTAGTCATGTTTAAATAATTAATTTAAATCATAAGTGAATCTGCGAGGTTATTTAAAATATAATTAGGAATTAAAATAATAATCAATTAAATCAAATCAAATGATTTAGAACAAATGATCAATCAAACTAATTCGTTAAAAGTAAAAGTGATATTATTAGATAAATTGATTTAAATTGTTATGAACAAGTAATCTTGAAAAGATAATTATTATAATAATAAATTTAATGGATACTTATTTAGAATCTTGCAAATGGTTGATTTTAATTATTCTAATGTGGAAGTAATTAACAAATAGTGTATTGTGAAGATAATGAATATATATTCAAATAAAAGTTCATTTTTGAGGATTTAAATTTTTTTAATATTTTATCAAATGCATGATAAAAGAAAATGAAATGTAATGCTTGAAAAGGAAACCAAAAGGAATTAAAGGGATTAAATATTATTTGGATTTATTTCTTGAGTTGTGACTTTTGGTTTTCACTGGAGAATATGAAGAATAAACAAATATAAAGCTCCATCTTTTGTGGATTTGAAGGTAATTAAATTTATTTTTTGGAGATGTGACCTCTGGTATTCACGGGAAGAGGAAATTGAAGGGATTCATGGGAATGGATTTTAAGAGGGGGGTTTCTTTGTTTGAGGGGGCTTTTGGAATGTTGGAGAAATTTCTGTTGCAATCAATTTTCTGTCCTTAGTACTTTTCTGTTTGTGGAGAAATTGGTGAAGAGGAAGGAGGATTCGGATCAGTTGCTGGAAGATTTGCAGCAAAAGAAATTGATACAGCAAAAGGATCGAAGCTTCTTCAATCTTCTGCAAAGCGAAGGACGCCAGGTTCCTTCTTTAATTTATTTACCTCTGTTAAAATAGGAATGTGTGTTTGTGAATTAAATTTGTATTTAAGTTTGGAAATTAAATTTACTGGGGTTACAGCTTAATCAAAGGAAATTGGGGATTGTTATTAGATTGATGAAATTTTCTGGGTTCTGGGTTGTGGCTGGTTATTTTAAAAAAAAAGGGGGGTTTTAATTGAAATCTGGGAATTAAACGATTCTCTGTTATTTCATTTTGTTTTAAAAAAATTTTGATTATTGGTTTGGAAATAATTATCTCTCCTCGAATTTTCTGGTTCATATATATATATATATATATATATTTCCTTAGAAATCTTTTTATCTCAATCATGCACAGTGAATTTTCTGTGAACAGTAACTCTCTGTTACTGTAATTTTTGAACCTCTGAAAATAAATATATATATATACCTATATTTATATATATATATATATATATATATATTAGATATATACATATATATATATATATAAATATACATATATATATATATATATATTGTTTTTTTTTAATCAAATGAAAATTTGTATGGAAAATTGAAGTTGTGAAATTCCGTCGCACTGTTCATGCCAGTTGATTTCATTGTTTTTATTTCATATGTATATGTATATAGGCTGTGTGGGGGACGGCCTCGGCCGTACCCACCACACCCCTTTGGCGCAGGCGGTACCGGCGGGTATGACAGTCTACTTGATCCTGTGCAATTGTGCTTCTACCTATGGTCTGGTTTCCTTTACGGCTATGTTGGGATTAAATTCCCATTGCAATTTTACTATGGTTAAAACATAATGTTTAATATGTATTTTAATATATGTTTTCTGTGCGGATTTTTATTTGATATATATATATATGTGATATACATACATATATATATGTATAATGATATGCATATGCATATATATATATATGTATATGCTATATATATATATATATATATATATGTATATATGAATATTTGTGAATATATGTATATATGAATATTTGTATATATAGTATTCATATATATATATATATGTATATATATATATATATATATATATATATATATATATATATATATATATATATATAATTATATATATATATATATATAAAGATAAAGATTAATTTATTAATTTTGGTTGTAGTATTATTTAATCAATTTTACTGTTATTCAAGAAGAAAATATATCTATACTATTTTAAATCTGTTTAATCGATACTCTGTTGATTTAACTGTTAGCAAACAAATGCGTCAATATAATCTATTTTGATTAAAATTATATTTTCTGTAATTTATCTGTTATCTAGAAAATATATTTTTAGATTCAGTTTCTTTTCTAATTAAAATAAAACAGGAATTTTGACAAGGAAGATATTAGTAAAATAGAAAGAAATATGTTTTATTGATTTGTTAAATTACAACTTGGAAAGGATATTGTTAGCAAAAGAAAAATCTATTACGAAAGTAAAACAACATTGTTCATTTCATTCTTGTTTAAATGTGAATATTTTGGGAATAGAATTTAATATGGGATTAAATAAGTTGTTCTTTTTATATTTCATCTTGTAGTATTGTTGGATTCGTAGAACAAATCTTTTCTCTTTTTACATTCCCTCCTCAAAAAGAATTAAAATAAATATAAATGCGTAGTGGTTTTTAAACGTAATTGTGTGTGTAAATTTATTTAGATAGATTTAAGATTTTAAGGTGGTAAGTTCTAATATGTAGTTTATGTATGTAGAGTATTGTTATTATTGTCATTTTTAAGTATAGACAATTGGTCTTAAATGGTTTTCACAATTAATTTAAATTTTGGAAGTGAATGTTAAGTTAGTATGGTGAAGGAGGAAATTTTAAATGTATGGGTATGATTAGTGTTTGATTAGGGTAATCTTGAATTGGGTAGTTTATTGATGAAATGGGATTGTAGTCTTTTGAAAACTGATTTCATTTATATTCATTTAATGGTTGATTTGTAAGTTCTCTTTATGGATAAGACTTTTAGAATACTTGTGATGGTTATCATGAATTGTTTTAGCATGGGGAAGTTGTAAATTTATTTAGTTCTGGTCGTTAATTGATTGGTTAATAAATATTGTTCTCGATTGAATTGTTGGTTGATGTTTATGATTGAGTATTTAAGGTGTTCTTAAATTTGGTGCCTTGGATGTCTGGTTGCATGCTTTTACCTCTGTTGTTGAAGGATTGTTCCATGTTGGTGTGAATGCCGTTGGAGATTAACTTTGATTCAAGGAATCCTTTGTCATTTAAATTTTGTTGCAATGTAATTGGGAATTTGTATTTTGTTGATGAGTGGTGGGAAGTTGATCTTCTTGGATTTCTGATCTATTTTGTATCAAAGTTGTTTATGTGGTTTGGATGGGGTGGTTGATCTTATTTTAATATATTCGCTCATTATTTTTTTGAATTGAAAATTAGATCTGGTGGCCTTGCAATTATTGTTGTCATTGCTATGTTGTTGTTTTTGTGAAAGTGATTTGCGTACCATCATAAGGGGGTTCTTGTGAGGAGAAAATTGAGGTCTCCCATGGAATCCCTAGTTGGTGGCTTTTGGTTTTATTAAGTGATTTTGTTTAAAGGTTGATTTTCTTTTGTGTTCCCTATTTGAGGTAACACCATTGTTGCTTGTGGATGGGTCTTGATGAATCTTTCCCTTTTATGGTTTTTCTGAGTTATTCTCATATTTGAGGAAATTTTATCCTTGTGTTGGAATTATTAGGGAAATTTTTGTGTTGCTTCATTTTACCCTTGTTTGTGGGTTTTCATTCTTTTGGCTTCCAGAGGCTTGAGATGATTGATAATTGATGTTCTCTCTCTTTATGTTCCTTGATGTGGCAAGTGTTTTGGTTTCATGACTTTGAAAAGGGTTGTACGGGAATTGTTGAGACTTTGATTACGTATTTATAGGGAGATGGGTAATGCCTCGCATGTTTCTCTATTGTGATCTAATGTTCTTATTATGATGGTACAACCCTTGGTTTTTATGTTGTGGGGTCTCTAGGGAGAGTGGCTCCTCGTGGGGGCCGGCGCCCCGTTTAAGGGGAAGGGCACAGGATAACCCATGAGTGTGTTAGTAATCAAGTGAAAACCTAATAATTAAATTAGGTGGGTTGGGTAGTAATATCATTACAAGATTTAAAAAAATGGATGCCTCGTCTTCATTAGTGCTTCCGCAGACTAATGGAAGGCTGAGAAGGCCGTGGTTGGCAAGGTCATGACCTCGTCCTCACGAGAGGTTTATGTCTCCGTATTAGTCACCCTATGGACCGGTGCCTCCAGTTTGGGGAGGAAGAGCACAGGACAGCCATAAATGGGACCGGCGCCTCCAGTTGGGAGGAAGAGCACAGGACAGCCCATGTAGGACTATGCGATGACACTCTCCCCTAGTTGCCCATGTGTTTTACTTTATTGTATACCTCTGGAAGTAGGTTGTGGGAGTTCGTTTAGATTGTTGATTTTTGGATTTATCTTGCTTTATGATTATTGCCTTGATACATCTTTGGTGTACTTCGTGGTTTTGTATGATCTCATTGATATTTGACTTATGACATTGTACTCTTATGGTACTATGATATGATGTTATTGTAATTGTTTAATTGCAATTTGGAATTGTATTATGTTGATGTGGAAGTGTTCCATGATCATTCTTTGGTTACTTGTTATTGGTCATTGCTTTGGTTTACGTGATGAGATTTATGATTTTAAGTTATTTTAATGGATGTTGTGGATTATGTCTTTGTAATTCTTGAGTTTTATGATACTTTTATATGGCGTTGAGTCTTGTGATTCCGTGTTTGGATGTTTTGGGTTGAGGACTCTTCTTGTCAGCTCCTAGCACGGGGGGTGGGTCTTCGGACTCACATGGTCGGGTGGAACGTGCTAAGCACCCCATTGGGTCCCCAGTCGAGGATCGAGAGGTGCGGATTGGTGCGGTTGCAGCGACCCCAGAGTTGTATCCATCTTGGAGCTAGTTTTCATCTGTTTATTTGTATTATGTTATCTTATGTATGGATTCCATTTATGTTTGGAAACACTCTTGTATCATTGTACCTCTAGAACATTGTACTGTAATGTAATGTTAACTCGGTTTGGTTTTTGACCTTGGCAATTGTAATTCAATGTGTTAAGTTAATTATGCATATGTTGTATTTATGTACTCAAATGGTTTCTTATCAATGATTATCATGTATATGTTATATTTGTTAATGTTTATTTTGTTATGGACTATATCTTTGGATTTTATTCTTTATTGTTGTTGTGTGGATCTCAGTCTCGTAATGACTCTTCGTGTACCCCAAGGGATGTATGTGTTAGTGAATCTGCTTAAATGGAATTCATGTCATGACTTAATGTGTAATACATGTATGTTATGTTTACTTAAAAAAAAAAATTGTGATGTAATTATTATGTATTTGTCCTTTGGGGTTCACATGGCAGGGCATTACATAGCATATATGTTAGATTCACTTTGTATCAATTCAAATCTTGTATGTGAAGCCACTTCTTTCTATCTTTCTTTTCTCTATGAAAAGTTAGTTCACTTGGATAGTGAGTCCACTTGATAGTGAGCCTTTTTTTAATATCTTATAACTGGTTATATCATATTGTGAGCTAATCCTCACCATGGATTTTCCCAATTTGGGTTTTCCACATAAAAATTCTTGGTGTTCATATGCTATGTGTGTTATGGGTGTTTCATGCTTTCATTTCTTATTCCAATTAAGTATGCTTTAGCAATTGGATGGTTTAATACAATATTGATTCACCCTCCCTCTAAGTACTTTGTGTGTTCAACATCAACATATCTAATTTCTAGTAAAATTAGGGAACCCTATTATCTATTGTACTCTTCTCTATTTTGGTTGTATTGGTTGCCCATCATTGATATCTAATCAGATATTTCCTTCAACTAGGCCCCTTTGATCAATTTGTACTTTGTATTGTTCTTACACTACTCATGACTTGGTCATGTGTCTAAATTATAAAAAATTAAAAACTTCTAAGTATAGGGGTATTGGAGCCCATTTATAGAATTAGGAAATATTTCAAACTTCCCTCTACTAGCATACTTCTTCCTCCAAGTTCACAATCTCTTATTTACCTTTATTGTAGGTTTTCTATACTTTCGTTTCTTTGGTTCCTTTTCCTTCATCCTTTAAAACCTATTTCCCCTCTTTTCAAGTCCTCAAGATTTCCTCTGTTGGTATCTCTATTATTTCATTTCCATAATTTTTCATATTTTAATCTTTCAAGCTTCCTTTTACCATATTCCCTTCCTTCATTCCTTATTTCCTAATCTATTGATATTTTCCTTATTAGCATTCATTTTCCTTTGATTTATAAGATACCTAAATCCTTAATTCTAGACATTTTGAGTTGTAATCATTGGATTACCCTTTTGTGAAATCCCCAAGTCCCAATATCCATTTCCCCTTCACAAACTTGTTGGCTTATATTTACACTTGAATTTGTATCATAGGTTGGGTGTTTAGATTATTCTTATGCATGTGGCTTGGATCAATGGTATGTTAATACTTGAACCTTGAACCCTAATGGGATTTCAATCTTTCCTTCTCCTCTTTGTTTTGTATTGGCTTGTAAGAATATTTTGTTGGACTAATCACCAACATCTCCCTTTGGATTTGTGATATGGACTAAATGCCTCTTGTGGATCTATTTATCTCTAGTATTTGTATTGGACATTAATAGGTCGATCTTTTGGTGCAACGAAAAATGTGTTCCAAAAAATGGTATCAAAGCTATGGTTGTGCGTTGGAATCCCCTCCGATGATGCTAAGGGGGGATTGTTGGATTAATTTCTAGTATCTCCCTTCATATTTGTGACATAGCCTAACTGCCTCCTATGGATCCATTTATCTCTGGTGTTTATATCGGGCATTAACAGGTCAATCTTTTGGCACAACAAAAAATATTTTCCAACATATCGATCCTAACTACTTATTGCAACAAGTATTTCTAAATATTTTTACCACAACATTGTAATTCTTCCTTCCTTAGGCTTACAGTCAAATGTGTTCACATTCACCTTGCATCTTGGACCTCCAAATCTTAAATGGGTTCAAAGTCTTCTTTTTTCTAAGCACTATTTATGATTAAGTATAAATTTTACCTTGATTCCCACATGTACCCTTTCAAAACCATTTTTAAACCTTTATACTTTTATTTTCCCAACTCACTTGATTGAAATATTATAAATCCCTAATCACTGTGTTAAAATTTCAAACTTTTAATCTTACTCTTACTTATCTACTTCTCCATTAACTCCCTATTCCTCAAGTTTCCCAAGTCTCATTTCATACTTTGAAGTTTAATATGTTGAAGAATTAAAATGTATGGGATGATAATCAAACTAAATTTCACTTAGATGTAGGTGTGGGTAGTTCCCTTGCTATATAAGCAACAAATAGTAAAAGGATATTACAATGTAACCAAATGGACATATTTAGTACACACAATGAAAGTAGCTAGATATTCTAATTATAGTAGTGTATGAAAAGAGGGTTAAAAACAAATAAAACTTAAAGGGAAAATATGAAATTAGCATATTTGTTATTACAATAGAAAGATGCACATTATACCATTACTTTTAAAACTAAAACCTTGAAGGTAAAATAAGGCTAATTTCAATAAAGATTGGAGATTAAGGCTAACTTAAAGAACATTTAATTTTTATTTTTAAGATAAATTAGAGCATGTTAAGCAAACATTATATAGGAACAAGAAGCCAAGAAAAATTACATTTGAATCCCTTGGAAACTTACCTTATGAAAAGTTTTCCAAAATTTGAATTAAAATTTTGAAATAATAGGGTTGACATGGATGTGCTTGAGATTAATTTCATAACTATAGAAATAATCTAAGAGATGAGATTATTAAAATCAAGATGGATAGCAAACATACAATTATGAGTGAATTAATAGGCATAAAAATGTGTGATGAAAGTGAATTTGTCAAAACATACATAAATAGATAACATGAGAGGAAAGTGTATAAACAAAATTTAAATGAATAAGGACATGGAGTAATGAATTTGATACTATTTAATAATATATATTTTAGTTTATGTATGTATGTATGTATGTATGTATGGATATATGTATGCACATACGTATACATATACATATATAAAAACACAGACATATACATACATACGTATACATATGCATGTATGCAATAAATTATATATAAAATACTTTTTTTTAAATTAAAAAAAAAATTAAATATAAATAACATGAAAATATTCAAGAACATAAAATATAAAAATTATTAAATACAACTTACATCAAGAAACAACGAGTGGAAACATATACAAGCTAACAAGCTAATAAAGATAATTCAATGACATGGTATTATGTATGAACCTATTTATTAAAGAAAAAAAAATTACAAATTAATTATAACTGATTTTGTTATTTCAAAGTAATAAAAAAGTTATAACAATTTATTTGATAAATTTTTTATTTGAATTTCAGTTGTTAAATTTACTCACATTTGTGTGTCTTATATTGAATTGTCAAAATTACATATAAATTGAAAGAAAAATTGTTCATCATGTATAATAATTATCTTTTAGATTATATATTATTATGTGTAAATATGATATATTTTTTAGAAGTGGTAGAGGATCTAGCATGATTGGCTAAAACATCCTAGTGCACAGAAGAGATCGTAAGACATGATGCACCAATTTTTAAGAAGTCTAGTAAATTCCTGCAATCTAAAAAAACACGTATTTTTTTAATCTATTAAAATATAATTTATTCAATATTTAATGATAAACAATATTATAAATCTTTAAACTCACATTAATAATAATTTTACATTAAAATGTTGCAAATATGTTCAGTATTACATCCATTTCTCCTTTATAATACTTCAAGGAGTACTTGGTAATTTTTTCTTGTCGGATTGAAGAATTGGGTTTTTTTCCAGTGTACCATACCAAGGTTTATCTCTGTATGGTTTGTTCTTCCACATTCCTAAACTCTTGGAATGTTAAAACAGAAGAAGCAAATTATACAAGAGGACCGCCTCTCACATACTCTGTCACAGCCAACGCCACGAGGCCAATCATAGCCAAACGGCCATTCCACATTTCCGCTGAGGATGAAAATATTGACTGCGACTTGCTCTCGGCCGATATTCCCTTAAACATGGGCACCAACGACGCCACCGACAACATTACTGCGCTTAAAACAAACCACGACACTCCTCCACGTCATATGTCTTTTTAACTCCGAGGAATTCGGGCATCTGAGAAAGATACTTGCCTTTTTGGAGGGACTGGAGCCGCGAAGCTTCTGGTTGGAATTGGTGTGGGCGTTGCCGAAGTAGAAGGAGAAGGAGTGTTGCTTGTTGGGGACACCTCTTTCGTCTCCGAATTCGCCTGTAAAGATAAACAGATTGTTAAGAATTTACACTACAATTAGCAGGCAGTGAGCAGGAATCATGAAATTAGTAGGAAGAAATAGCAAACCTCTGCCATGCACTTGACTCGGAGGCTCTTCAGTGGCATTCTGTAAATGTTACCCATAGAACTTCTTTGGGTTGCTCCGTAGTTGGGCAGTGCAGCAGATTTCATCGTCATTGAAGACATGGCTGCCATTAACGAGACTCTTGAGGAGTTTTCAAAGTATTCCAATATCGCTGAGAATGTATTGCTGAACGTCTTCGACCTAGATGCTCACATTCTGTTTGTTGTATCGTTATATAGAAGAGGATGGCATGTTTTGGGATTATTTTGGACGGTGAGAATTGGGCCATGTCGAGTTACAATTTGGGTGGGTAAAAAGAGGAAGACGTGGTTAATTCATAACCCACACATGTGTTAGCTGGAACGTGGAGCGAGCGGAGAAATGCAACATTTCAAAATGAACTTTTTCGCATATTCTGGAATGCTCCACTAAATCAATCTTGTGCCGTATTAATCATGACTCACATTGAAAGACGACGTCGTTTGGTCTTTGATCAAGCAAAACCACATGCTACATTCATAAAATGTGTTCTCTAGACTAATCACGTAATATAAGTAACCAAAACTTTAAAATTTGAAATACTAAATATTTTATTAAAAGGTAAATATTGAGAAGGTTAATTCTATTTAGTTTTAGAAAGATGAATATTGAATATGTCTATTGATGTATTAAAGTTTGAGTGTCTTAGGATTTAATTTAATGGAAATATAGGATCATTTTTACATACATGGATGTAATCACTATCCACAAAGAAATTATTCAATTGACTATGTGTGATCAGTTCTTGATTTGTTGAAATCACTCTTCTCTGCCTTGTTATCTAGACTATTGGTATTTAGAAATGACTTTAGAAGGCTACTATATCACAAGGAGACAAGTTATCATAAATTAACTCCTACAAAGGACCAGCTTTATAATTGTGTCAATGACCAAAGACATCACTCTTCACATATGCCCTAGAGTTATTTAGTATATTTTGATTCCTTTAGGTATCTCAATTAAAGTGTTCCTTCAATGATATCAATATAATTCTTAGAATAGTAAATTGATGATGAGATAGAATCACATGTGCAAATTAAAGCAAGTGAATGCCTTTAAGTACATAGATATATCAATGAATCATGCAAACATGTATTTAGTCAAGTTTTTACAAGAAGCAAATGATCTTGAGTTAATTATATTTTGAATTTTAGTTTTAAACTTTTAGGTGTCAAATATATGGGTACAAGATTTATTATGTGCATGAAAAATATACTTAGTACTATTGGAATATGTTGTCATTGATGTCAAAAGGCGATTAGAGGAGAAGTGTGCTAATCCTATGCAGAAGCACATAATGCTATCATTGATGTCAAAAGGGAAAATCAGGCAAAGGAGTCTATTGGCATGATGATAGTGGATGGGTGTGAGAGCAGTGGACTTGGTCTGGAAGTGTGTGTGGTTGGTTGATGATGCTAAAGTTCATATCGTGCAAATGTTGTCATGAAATTGCAAAGAGTCTCACATATAGCTGGGGAGGGAACAAGTTGCAAATTTGATGTACGTTTTTCGAGAGCTTTCTAGAAAGCTATTGTCTAGGTCATGATGTCAATCGAGATGTCTGCATTCATTGGTTCATGCTCTCATTCTAGGGACAAAGTTGTAAGGTGTCATGGAGCTCAAGTTTTTCCTAACCTATCTTGCTAGGTTCTCAAGTTTTGAAACCCTCTGACTTAGTGACTTAGTGTTATTGGTGATGTTGCTAGTCTTCAATTTTTTCTAACCTATGTCATAGGGTTCCAAAGTTTCATAACTTCTCGACTTAGGGACTTAGCTAATGGAGTGAAGGAAGGAAGAAGGTTCTCTTTGTTATCGGCAAGTCATAGGTTTTCACAATATCATAACCTCCGACATGAGGTTCTAAAGTTCATTTTTTTAGCAACTTAGAAATGGGGGGATAAGAAGTTGGAAGCACTCTGAGTGGGACCCAACCTTAATGATGATGCAAACACGTGGCATGATTGGACTGAGTAAATGGTAATCCAAATCCTTGTTGTGCATTATAAAAATGTGATGTGGTGATGATGTGGACATGTGATGACAACATGTGAACCCCACATTGGAATGATGTATTGGGTGATGTTTTCATTGAAGTGACTTAGTCATTTCGAAGGGATTTTCATAGGTTCTCATTGTTGTCGGTGAGTTGCGGGTTTTCAGAACTTTGTAACCTCCAAGATGAAATTTTAAGGTTCAGGTTTTTAGCAACTTAGCAATGGGAGAGTGTGATGCCAACTATGGGACCTAGTAAGGTAGATGTGGCAGTGAGACCTGGTAAGATGAGGATGATGTGTGGTGATGGTATAGTTAGAAATAAAATGAAAGGATGACATGTGGCAGGAAGCGATAATGGATAGTGACATGTAGTGACATGACAGGGTGGGGACCACTTGTCTATAACAGTGAATGGCATCATGTGAGAATGCCATATCAGTGAGAGTGGAGTTGATGTCTCTCTAATAGCTCGATGGCTATCTCATTGGAGTGACATTAGTGTATCGGTAGGACTGTGAAGCATGTCTCCTCAATAGAGCGATATGCTAAGTGGGACCTAATAAGTTGGTGGTGTCAGAGGTGAACACATGGCATTAGCCTGCTAGCACTATTGAGATGTTGATGGGACCCGAGCAAGACCCACGAGGTTGGTGAGGAATGGTGCAGATTGTATGAGATAGATCAGATGATGCTGGTGAAAGGATTTCTCATCAGTGTGAATTTGATGTATCGATGGGAGTCTGAAAGATGTCCCTCTAACAGAGCAATAAGTTGAGAGGTTAGTGGGACTCGATTGTGACGAAAGCCAACATGTGGCAAAGATTGATTGCTCATTGTGCTAATTTGCATCAATGTTGTGAATTAGGTGGCGATGACATGGATGACATGTAGGTTGTGGGCCCGATCAAATAACATTGCAATCATATCAATGTTACCTACTTGTTCCAGAGAGAGTTTGTAAAGTGTCCCAATGATAGAGCAAAATCATGAATGACCCTATGATCAAATGGTGGAGATCAAGTGGTAAAGATCAGACGATGATAAGTGACTGGAATGAGATGAGGATCAATGGTGATAGTTAAATTGAAGCTAATCAAACCATGGTGATTTAAAGGTGTCGAGATGAATAGAGGATCTTAGCATGAGAGAGAAGATCAATGGCGAACATTCAATCTTGAAGATCTACAATGGTTTGGTCTGTGTGAATAGGGGTTTCATCTAGTAATTGACACAGAGGAAGGAGTTAACTGGTCTAGCTATACCAAGTGACCAATTGAATGAAGATCTAATCTATTAGGTGGCGGAATAGATTGCAGATGAGTTTGAGATCAAATAATATCAAATGAGTAGAAGAATGCATTAAATGCATATCCAATCTTAGGGTTTGATAGGAAGAGAATGAAGGAAAATTCTCTACACTAGAATTAAATGTTGTGCAACTCGATGCAGAGGTATGGTGATATCTGAGAAACCTTATCAGATGTCTTAATGATGATGGTGTGTAGCTTGATGAACAAGTAGCTTTCTAGTGAAGTTTGCAAGCGAGGAAAACCCTAATCTAATGTAAGTTGATCTAGACAGTTGAGAGAATCTTGAGGCTGAGATTGTAGATCGATGGAGTTGAGAAAAATGAAGATAATATGAGAATTTTTGAAGTAGTTGTATCTCCTATGTGTGCAAAAATTATGCAAGTGCACATTGTGCTGAAGAGAGTCATGCATTGTTGAGTGTGCAATAGATGCAAATAGAGAAGAGAGTGTATAGTGTAGATGTATGAGACATTACAGAAGGGGAAAGAAGAGAAGATTAGCAAGATAGAATAGTAAGTGTTCTATGTGTAGAGGAGAGTGTAGCTTTAGTAGCAGAGTGTGAGTCACAGTAAGTGTAATAATGTATTGAATGTAATGATCCATTATAGGTTAGGTAGAACCAATGTATGCATATGTGAACTTGTAATTATTCATAGGTTGTAACCTCATTGTACTAAATTATAGCTCAGCTTAGGGGATAGTAGTCTCTTTGGATTTGTAGCTCCTAAACCAGGGTGTTGTAGCATCCTTGGGTTGTAGCCCTAGAACATTGTAACAGAGATTTGGATTGTGATGCTAGATTTGAGTAGTAGACTCAAGCATCCTTTGTCACCATGGTTTTTCCCCTATCAAGTTTTCCATGTACATATGGTGTTATGTGATTTTTGTGTGTGTACATGCATGTTTATGTCTCTTGATATTAGTATCTACACATTAAGTATCTAAGAAAGTGATCTACACAAATATTTTGAAGGCCAAAGTTTTAGTATCTACTGATTCACCCCCCCTCTCAATAGATCATTGTGTTCCAACAAGTACATGGGAATGGTTAAATTAAAGAGGATAAAAAACACTTGGGAATGGATGCATGAGTAGAAATACCAAATGTATGATCAACATGAATGTATCAGAATGGGAATCTACATATATGAGGTGGGGGATAACTACATGCAATATAATGTGTGATTAGATGAGTAGGGCCATAAAAAATGAACTTGACTTTGTGTTGGCCCTAAATATTTATTTTCCCTATCTTTGATTCCTATAGTTATTTTATTCTTCTACATGTGTTATTCATTCATTTTGATTCATTGAGCTCAAAATATGCATTGGTATTACTAAGGCCTTGCATCAACCTCCCTAATTTGTACTAAAATCAACGAACACTTTTATCCTTTTTCCTCTTTTCTACTTTGATTTACCCTGTTGGTGTAAATAGGTGTTTCACCTTTAACTAGTTCATTACTGTGTCCTATTTACTTCTTAAGTTTACTTCTAGGTCCTATGAGGGAATCTTTCTAGAAGGTGTTAGTTGTCTTTAGATCTTATATTATCTTTTTAATTTTAATGCATGTGGCCTAAGTCATTTAACATTAGTTGTCTCATGACATAATATTAAGACACTTTTTGTCATCTTGTATAATCCTATGTCTCACTTTTTCCATACAACTAGGTGGTCTCATGTGTAAATGAAAAGTGATACAATATTGATGAATCATATCATCATAATCTATCATTTGCATCCTTTGATAGAATAGTTTTATTCTCTCATAGATAATATCTATTGTTCTTTCATGAAGTTCCTAGATCTTGGGAAACTATAATCTTCAACCAAATTGTGCATGGTGTAGAGTATTTTATACCAGCTCTTAAATTATATTAGTGAACTAAAAGGAAATAGGGGTTCCACCTTTTGGGAGATGGAACCAAGGGAAGGGGACACATTTCACTCATATTTCATTAGGAAACCAAGATCATTCAACCAAGTGACTCAATTGAGGGAAGGACTTCACAACAGGGGAGGTGGTTTCCTTAGGTGTGATTAAATAGGGGGTTTACCATTAAAAAAATCTTCAAAGGATAAATACAAACCCTTATGCACAAAACCTTAGAAACTTAAAACATGAAATCAAGTGAATAGACAAAACTCAAAAAAAAAGAAACTTGGTTAGCTGATGGATTCCAAACAAGATTTGCAACTCTAAAATCCTTCTTTTTGAAGTGTACTAGGACTCATACAACAAGCTAGGTGATTTAGTCCTCCTATTGGAATCTAGTAAAAATATGGAATCTTTTGCTAGCAAATTAGGAACTACAAAAAACTGGTGAAAAGACTTATACTAGGACTCATACACCTAGAGGGATGATTTAGACCCATTTTTAGGGTTTGGATAAAACTTATGTAGCCTCAAGTGATCTTCTGTAGCTTTCATTTTGTTTGATCTCCAAATCTAAATTTTTTGAATTACGATCTTTACGTGAGTTTCTATGGAGATGACAACTTCTTGAAAACTTTGACAACTTTCTTCAATCTTGTAACTTTGTCTTCAAAGGATCTTCAATCTCAAAATCACCTAGATCTATAATCACACTTGAAGAAGGGAACATGTTGTTTTGTTAGGGAATAGGGGTTTTCGTTCGTCAAACCCCATTTTTGTAATCAAACCTTGAAATGAAATGAGATAGAATGAAGGAATGATGAATGAACAATATGCAATGTTGTAACTCACCAAACCCTTGAAATAAAGGTTACAAAATTTTGTGAAATGGCTCTAATGGATGTGGATCTTGACTCTTGATCTTTATATGAGATGATGTCTTTGAATGCTTGCTTTAATCATGAAAACCTACATCACAAATGTTAGCTCAAAAACACACATGATGTATGAAGACTTTGACATGATGCTTGAATCTTGAATGTAGCTCCAAATTCTTGATAATTTTCTCTTGAATGCTCTTGTAAACTCTTGAATTGCTAGATTATACTTGCTCATGAAAATTGCTAGATGACTTGTAAACTTGATAGGATAAAATATGTTAAATAACCTTGTATTTATACTTGTTTATGCCAAATTTCCAAAAATTACAACACTACAAGCCGACATCAAATCTAGGACAATAAAATCCTACCAAGAATTTCATTTAAAATAGGTCTTGATTAGAGTGAGACTCATATGCTAGGTTGGGCATATGAGTCCCGATGTCTTAAACATGAGAAAAAAACTCCAAGAAGTATTAAGTTCAATGCAATGTTCAAAATCAAGCCTAGGTGAGACCTAGGTGGGAACCATATGCCCAAGGCGGCGTATGAGTTGTAGATCACTAGATGTGGAACACAACCTAAAACATTGAATCATGATTTGTCATTTTTGTCAACATAAAAAGTATCGCTCTATTTTTTTGTGCTTTTTTGGGCCCTCCTTGTTAAATTGAACAATAATGAACCTTTGAAATGCTAAAAACACTAAAATTTGGCACATTATGACTCATAAGCAATTCTGGGCATATCAGTCCTAGATTAGGGTTTCTAGTCTGGAACAGGTTTCTAGAAAAAGGGTATTTGAAACTATAAAAATCAAGAAAAATTCCTGTAGTGGGTCTCATACACCACTTCTGGCATGTTAGCCCTGTTCCACTTTTTTAGGAATTCAAAGTTTAGATTTGTATGTGAATCTCTTCTCTTTCCTTCCAAATTGATTTTTTAATCCAAATATGTGAAAAGACCTGCAAAAAAAAATATAGACTTGATTTTCTTATGGGGGTTTTCCTCGGTCAAACCCTTAGTTTGGTAATTAAACCTTGATAAAAACAATGAAACATGAATGTAACTAGAAATGTAAACCCTAATCTTAAGTGTGTCTAAGATTAGGAAATAAAAAATGCAATGCAACCCTATTCTAGTGTGCTAGAATGAGATGCATGAATGAAATATGGAGATGAATGAATCACTTTGAGAGATCTCTAATCACCCCAAATGAGCCCCAATAATGCTTGTCGGGTATGTGCAAGATCATGATGGGTATGTGTAAGGTATGTGGCTGACGACTTTTTTTAACCCAAAATTGATGAAACAAAAGGGATTTTTAAAGGAGATTCTGCTTTCTACCAATATAAATTATGATTTACTTTGAATTTAATAAATAATTATTATTCATTTTCTATTTGAATTCGACTAAAAGTCTGATTGATAGGCTGATTAGAAAAGAAACATCTATAGCTTTCAAATAGTATCACAATTTTGAATCAAAACATGCGTCACATTCTATGCTTAGCATACTATAGGATTAAAAAACAAAATTGAATTTCATGAAGTTTTGACCAAGTTAAGGTGGTCAGACATACGAGTTTTTAAATTTTTTAAAAGTTGTAATAAAAAATTCATAATTAATTATTTACATGGAAAAAATTACAAAAAAATATGCATCACATCAGGACATGAGTCCTCTACTTATATCTAAAATATTATAAAAAATATTATCATTTTATTGTGGTTAGGGTGGTAAACACCCACTTCTTATTTTTTCCTTGAACTTTAACTACTGCTGCATTGAAATTTCAAATTTTCACCAAATAGATTTTTTAAAAAATAAACCTAGTAGTTTAGAAACTACATTCAATTTTCTATAGATTCTATTCTTACATATTTTTGAAATAATATAGATAACTTATTCAAAATTTTACGTCAAGTTGTCTAACTCTAATTTTTTTGAAATTTTCACCATTTAAGGGCCTATTTTTTCTATGATGATCCTGCATATATCGTATACCTTCCTTAGGCTGAATATAGAGTGATAATGGAGGATGAAATCACTTAGAAAACAATTCATTAGGCTTGGGTTGATGGTTAGTTGCATCTTCTCAACCTAGAATCCATCATGATTCACCATATATAGACAACCATAATCAACCCTTGAAAATACTAGATCTTGGATGAAAGTGAGCTTGAATACCTACAAAAACACTTTAATGCTACTCCAAGACTTCAACTTTTCTTGCTTTTGAACCTTGAATGATCTTGTGAAAGAATGCTTGAATACTTAGAATTCTTGGATCTTGAAATTGCTCTTAAAAAATGCTTACTTAGATGAAATAATGACTTAGAAGCTTTCATATATAGGTATTTACACCTAATTTAATATTATTTAGATCTCAAAAGATGACATCAACTAAAAATTTGAACTAAAAAGTTGAATTTCCTTCTCAAACCCTAAAAAATCCCCAAATGGGACTCATATGCCACCTCTAGCATATGGGTCCCACCTAGAGGAACTCATATTCCCAAGCTAGCATGAGTCCCACCCTAAATTTTGGGGTGGGTTTTTAGAAATTTAAGTGTTTATTTGATTATTTTGTTGGTTTTTTAGTCAAAATAAGCCTCGAGATCTAAAATAAACAATATTAGGGGCTTATTAATGATGACTTAAATGGGTATTTAATGCAAGAGTGCTAAAATAGGTCCAAGTTAAGTGTGAAATTGCACTATTTTCAAGAGCGTAAAATTTTCTACACTATAGGCCCAAAATTAAATTTAACTCAAATTCTTGGCAGGATTATATCATCCTAGATCTTATGTCAGCTTCTAGTGTTGTAATTTTGGGTAATTTGGTATAAACAAGTATAAATACGAGGTTATTTCACTCATTTTTCACCTAGCAAGAAATCAAGTGATCCTTATAAAAAAATTGAGATCATAAGAGCATTCAAGCATTTACAAGAGCATTAAAGAGCCTTCAAGAGTTGATTATCAAGTGTTTTAGAGGATTATTCAAGCATCAAGCATCATTTCAAAATCATCATGCATCATGTTTATTTTTTAGCTAAAAATTGTGATGTAGAGTTTCACCATTCAAGGAAGTTTTCATTTCAAGATCTATCACATTCAAGCAAGAGTGAAGATACACATCCATTAGAGTCATTTCATACATGTTTGCAACACTTTATTTCTAGGTTTTTGTGATTTGTAACATTGTACGTTGTTTATTCATCATTCCTTCATTTCATTACAAGGTTTGATTACCAAAACGGGGTTTGACTAAGGAAAATCCCTTTCCGCTAACAAAAAAACATTTTTCCCTCTCTTTAGTGTCTAATTTGTAGATCTAGGTTGAAGACATATTGAAGAGAAATTTTGGAGAAAGTTTTCAAGGTGTTCAAAGTTATCAAAGTGGTCTCATCATCTACATCATCATTGCAGGACATCTACAAGACAAAATTCAACAATTCAAACTCAAAGTTCAGGTTGAGAAAATTAAGCAGAGATTGAAGAGCATATTCAGGTCCTAATTTTCTAGAAAATCCCAACTAGACTGATACACTAATTCTGATCTATGAGTCCCAGTTTAGTGAAGTTTACAAATTTCAAGTGTTTCAGGCATATCTTTGCCAGATTCCTATTCTTGCCTAGAAATCCTAATCTAGGATTGAATCGCCCAAACTAGTGTATGAGTCCTAGTAGGAATTAATTTCAATGTGTTTAGTAGTTTATACCTTCAATCAATCTCTCATAGGTTTCCAGGTGCACACCTTTGATCTCTTAGTTTTCTATTATAATTTGCATGCATTTCTAGGTCATTTAGTGAAGTTTTGCATTGCACTTGATTTTAAACATTAATTCTTGTATTTCATTAGTCTTTCCAAGCCCTAAATTGGTGGTAAACACCTCTTTAGTCATTGATCATACCCTAGGACAACCCTATTGCAAGATCTCTTTCTCCCTCTCTACATTGGATTGAGATCTCTAGGGTTTCCTTGAGTCAAACACGATGGTGAAATAGGAGGATCCCTAGCTCTCCAAGGATAGAAACCCTCTTCCCATTTTTTGATGTTTCATTTTGGTGAACCTACATTTAGAAAATCTTAATTCTTATTTGGAGTACAATCTCATCTTAGATATATAGCTTGCATTAACATTACATTAGGATTTGCATTAGTTATTTGGCATTCTAGGGTTTTCAAATCTTGCATTAGTGAAAGTGCATATAGATTGCATCTTTGCATCTTGTTTCATTGAAAATCATATGAAATCTACATTTGCACTTATTTTAGACATCATACAAACTAGAAAGCATAACTTTCACTTAGAATTTTTTTTGAAATTTGTGCAAAAACCTTAAACTAGGACTCATATGCCCCTTTGGGTGGTTTAGTCCCAGTACAAGAGATTTTTCCTAATTTTTGGGTATTCTATAGTGATATTCATTCAACATATAGATCTTTGAAAAACCTTGTTTGGGACTCATACACCCCTCTAGGTGAATTGGTCCCATTTTAGATTTTAAACTACATTTTACAACATTAAATTATCTATTTCTATGTTTTAGTTTGCTACTATTAGTTTTTGTTCTAGTTTATAGAGCTTCTATTACATTCATTTTATTGCATTTAGCTTAGCTTCATCACATCTTGTGTTTCCTTCATTGTCCCTTTTATGAGATTTTCTACTTGGTGTCCTATTACTAATACTATAGTGAGACGAAGTTTGAGACTCATGTCATCCAATGATTGCACAATCATTGTGAATCTTGGGTTATCTAACTCTTTCACTACTAGTGTTACCACTAGTTCACTAGGTATGGACCATACCCTTAACAACTCTTTGCCTTCACACAGTGTGACATATGTTGCAACAATGGTTGCTAGTATTCCAAAAGAAAACATAATCCAAATCCATGCATACCTAGCAAACCTACAAAATAAAATAAGTACTGAGAACATTTCAACCACTACTATCCCTATGATAGATAACATTCATCGCATGCTTAAAAGTGAAGATGGAGTTGACCTTGTGCAAAACATAGTTCATATTTTTTAAAAACATCTTACCTCAACTCTTAGTTGTGCATAACCTTCAAACAATGTTACAAGACAAGGAGGAACTCAAATCCATCCTCCCACAACAATTTCCTCTATTCTTACCTATACCAACCCTCAAGTTACAACAACAATGCAACCAACTAGTAATGTGATTCCTTCCTTGGGTATTTTTGCAAGCATCCCTAGTACCTTTGTGGAATCGTACATCAAATCTCCTACCAATTTACCTCTTATAAGCATTACATTCACTTGTCCCTCAAAAACACACACACCTACACCTTATTCACCTCCATCTCAAAATACAAACAATGATCCTCTCATAAACCAACTTTTGCAAACCGTTTCATCCCTTCAAAAGAAAGTTTCCACTATAAACCAAAATCAAAATGGTCCACCTACATATTATGTCAAAAGAATCTCTTTTCCTTGGAGATATTAAGAACACCAATGTCACAAGGTATAGAGGTGCCTAGATTCAAGAAATGTGTAGGGAAGGGTGATTGTTCTAACCATGTTTCTGCTTATACTACCTTATGTAGTGACTTTATTCTTGAGGATAAACTCTTAGCTAATCTTTTCCTTAGATCCTTGAAGGATACTAAATTAGAATGGTTTTCTTAATTGATAAATAACTCAATTCGTCCATTCAATGCAATTTTTGAGGCCTTTATAAACCATTTCCAAGTGCATGACTCCTAAGATGACCTTAGCAAATTTGATGAGATGTAAGAAAAAAGAAGACGAAAAGATTATCAACTTTATTTCACATTATCAGTCTCTTTATGCCCAAACCAATGTAAAGGTTCCTGACCCTCACCTTCAAAATATGTTCATAGAGAATTTGAAAATTGAGATACAAGATAAGCTTACCATGATGAAATTCCCCTCCTTCATGCACTTATGTACCACCCTACTTGATTATCAAAACTCAGTTAGTAGTTGTGATGCAAAATACACCTTTAGCCAAACAAAGAAGTCTAAGTCCACAAACCACAACAATTATCAACCTTTTTGGACATAGAATAAAGGTTCCCTTCAACTAAATTCCCTCGAAAAATAACTCAACATGCCAATACCCAAGTAGTTCATGTAAAAGTGACTAATTCACTCCCCTACCCAATACCCTTCATAACACAATGCCGCAAATTTTAGAGAAAAAAATGATTACCTTGCCTCTCACCAAAAATCCTGAGCCTAATAAACCTTTATTTATGTTTTAGATTGAATGCTTATTTTCATTATCACTGACAAAATGTACATTACATGAAACATTGTAAGCATCTTAAACATATTGTGCAAAACCTCATTGATTCTGGTTGTCTTTCAATTGCAAGTGTTAATGATCAAGGATATAAGTTTGTTGCCTCTCCTAACCAAAAATTGAAAATATTTACTAACCCTATGCCTAAACATAATATTTCATTTGTCAAAGCTAGTGAAACTATAAATAATGATGTGATGATTGTTGACACAGATGATGAGAACATGGATACAATTCAATAAAAGTCTTATGGATACCATTGAAAAAGGTCCCATGGATAATATTTAAAAAGGTTTGATTGTGTTGATTGAAACTCAAACTCATAAGCGCCATACTAAAATGCCTATTGACGTTGCTTTCTCATCTAAAGATGTCATTAGAAATGTACTTGAGTGTATGTGCAGGATCATCATGGAAATCAGGCCCTTAAGTCGTGATGAAAATTTAGAAAATTAGAGTTAGGAAAATTGACATAAAATTTTGAATAAGTTATCTATATTATTTCAAAAATATGTAAGAATAGAATCTGTAGAAAATTGAATGTAGTTTCTAAACTATTAGGTTTATTTCAAAAAAATCTATTTGGTTAAAATTTGAAATTTCAATGCAATAGTACTTAAATTTTAGGGGAAAAAGAAGTAGGTGTCTATCTGACCACTCTAACCACAATAAAATAAATAGAAGTGCTAGAGAGAATAGGAATAGATGGCATGCCCTTGATCAAAGGTTAAATGAAGAAGAAAACATAAAATAAAGATCCAAATTTTATTGAAGCAATGCACGATGAGTCTCTCGTGCCAGAACACAAAGATGCTATATTGCAATTGCAATAGGGGCCAAACACTCCTCTTGACATTATCATTAGACCTTATTTCATGATTAATTTAGATGATGATGAGGAGATCAGAAAAATTTATGAAGAGGTGCATAATGAATTGAATACATTGTGTTTCTCTTCTATGACCTTAAACGATAATTATCCTAGGAAGAGTGTTGAACTTGGTGATGGTCCTAGTTCGACACTTGCTATTTTCCCTTTGGCTAGTTGTCCACCTTTTGTATATAATGAACATAATTCAGATGTGGATGATGTGCTAATAGGTTGAATCACATTTTCCTAACTAGTATTTTTCTTTCTTTTCTTTTGGATGTTCTATGTGTAATTGCATGTGCGTAATGTAACTCCTCGAGCTATTCTGTTTAATGTCTCTCTCTCTCTCTTTATGAAATTCAACTATTTGTATCTCTAATCTTCTCTATGTTGTAATATTTTATCTTGTTAATTTTTTTTTCTCCTTTTGAGGATGATGCAAGGCATCAAGAAATTCATGGCTCTTCCATGTTTACCCAAAATATTTTCTTTTATCTTTTTCATTTGTCTTGTTTTTTCATTTTGGGAAAGACATAAGGTGTCAAGACATTCATGTTTCTTCCATGTTGACCCGAAAGGTTTTTCTTTTCTTTTTTTGATGTCTATGTGTCATTATTCTAGTTCTATGTGCATTTGGGGAATGATGGTAGTTCCAAGCTCTCTAAAAAACCATTGTAGCAAGAACATATTGACTCCAAATCCATGGATCCCTGATGTGTTTGGAGTTTTATTTTGGGGCCAACCCCCTATTTTCCTTTTTCATAACATAGTTTTAATTGGAAACATATGACTTGGCATAAGTCTTTCCAAGTTAGCTTTCATGTCCTCTTTATTG
>VDFB02260820.1:0-20591 GCA_007258455.2 Sequoia sempervirens | reverse complement strand
TATCAATGAATCATGCAAACATGTATTTAGTCAAGTTTTTACAAGAAGCAAATGATCTTGAGTTAATTATATTTTGAATTTTAGTTTTAAACTTTTAGGTGTCAAATATATGGGTACAAGATTTATTATGTGCATGAAAAATATACTTAGTACTATTGGAATATGTTGTCATTGATGTCAAAAGGCGATTAGAGGAGAAGTGTGCTAATCCTATGCAGAAGCACATAATGCTATCATTGATGTCAAAAGGGAAAATCAGGCAAAGGAGTCTATTGGCATGATGATAGTGGATGGGTGTGAGAGCAGTGGACTTGGTCTGGAAGTGTGTGTGGTTGGTTGATGATGCTAAAGTTCATATCGTGCAAATGTTGTCATGAAATTGCAAAGAGTCTCACATATAGCTGGGGAGGGAACAAGTTGCAAATTTGATGTACGTTTTTCGAGAGCTTTCTAGAAAGCTATTGTCTAGGTCATGATGTCAATCGAGATGTCTGCATTCATTGGTTCATGCTCTCATTCTAGGGACAAAGTTGTAAGGTGTCATGGAGCTCAAGTTTTTCCTAACCTATCTTGCTAGGTTCTCAAGTTTTGAAACCCTCTGACTTAGTGACTTAGTGTTATTGGTGATGTTGCTAGTCTTCAATTTTTTCTAACCTATGTCATAGAGTTCCAAAGTTTCATAACTTCTCGACTTAGGGACTTAGCTAATGGAGTGAAGGAAGGAAGAAGGTTCTCTTTGTTATCGGCAAGTCATAGGTTTTCACAATATCATAACCTCCGACATGAGGTTCTAAAGTTCATTTTTTTAGCAACTTAGAAATGGAGGGATAAGAAGTTGGAAGCACTCTGAGTGGGACCCAACCTTAATGATGATGCAAACACGTGGCATGATTGGACTGAGTAAATGGTAATCCAAATCCTTGTTGTGCATTATGAAAATGTGATGTGGTGATGATGTGGACATGTGATGACAACATGTGAACCCCACATTGGAATGATGTATTGGGTGATGTTTTCATTGAAGTGACTTAGTCATTTCGAAGGGATTTTCATAGGTTCTCATTGTTGTCGGTGAGTTGCGGGTTTTCAGAACTTTGTAACCTCCAAGATGAAATTTTAAGGTTCAGGTTTTTAGCAACTTAGCAATGGGAGAGTGTGATGCCAACTATGGGACCTAGTAAGGTAGATGTGGCAGTGAGACCTGGTAAGATGAGGATGATGTGTGGTGATGGTATAGTTAGAAAGAAAATGAAAGGATGACATGTGGCAGGAAGCGATAATGGATAGTGACATGTAGTGACATGACAGCATGGGGACCACTTGTCTATAACAGTGAATGGCATCGTGTGAGAATGCCATATCAGTGAGAGTGGAGTTGATGTCTCTCTAATAGCTCGATGGCTATCTCATTGGAGTGACATTAGTGTATCGGTAGGACTGTGAAGCATGTCTCCTCAACAGAGCGATATGCTAAGTGGGACCTAATAAGATGGTGGTGTCAGAGGTGAACACATGGCATTAGCCTACTAGCACTATTGAGATGTTGATGGGACCCGAGCAAGACCCACGAGGTTGGTGAGGAATGGTGCAGATTGTATGAGATAGATCAGATGATGCTGGTGAAAGGATTTCTCATCAGTGTGAATTTGATGTATCGATGGGAGTCTGAAAGATGTCCCTCTAACAGAGTAATAAGTTGAGAGGTTAGTGGGACTCGATTGTGATGAAAGCCAACATGTGGCAAAGATTGATTGCTCATTGTGCTAATTTTCATTAATGTTGTGAATTAGGTGGCGATGACATGGATGACATGTAGGTTGTGGGCCCGATCAAATAACATTGCAATCATATCGATGTTACCTACTTGTTCCAGAGAGAGTTTGTAAAGTGTCCCAGTGATAGAGCAAAATCATGAATGACCCTATGATCAAATGGTGGAGATCAAGTGGTAAAGATCAGACGATGATAAGTGACTGGAATGAGATGAGGATCAATGGTGATAGTTAAATTGAAGCTAATCAAACCATGGTGATTTAAAGGTGTCGAGATGAATAGAGGATCTTAGCATGAGAGAGAAGATCAATGGCGAACATTCAATCTTGAAGATCTACAATGGTTTGGTCTGTGTGAATAGGGGTTTCATCTAGTAACCGACACAGAGGAAGGAGTTAACTGGTCTAGCTATACCAAGCGACCAATTGAATGAAGATCTAATCTATTAGGTGGCTGAATAGATTGCAGATGAGTTTGAGATCAAATAATATCAAATGAGTAGAAGAATGCATTAAATGCATATCCAATCTTAGGGTTTGATAGGAAGAGAATGAAGGAAAATTCTCTACACTAGAATTAAATGTTGTGCAACTCGATGCAGAGGTATGGTGATATCTGAGAAACCTTATCAGATGTCTTAATGATGATGGTGTGTAGCTTGATGAACAAGTAGCTTTCTAGTGAAGTTTGCAAGCGAGGAAAACCCTAATCTAATGTAAGTTGATCTAGACAGTTGAGAGAATCTTGAGGCTGAGATTGTAGATCGATGGAGTTGAGAAAAATGAAGATAATATGAGAATTTTTGAAGTAGTTGTATCTCCTATGTGTGCAAAAATTATGCAAGTGCACATTGTGCTGAAGAGAGTCATGCATTGTTGAGTGTGCAATAGATGCAAATAGAGAAGAGAGTGTATAGTGTAGATGTATGAGACATTACAGAAGGGGAAAGAAGAGAAGATTAGCAAGATAGAATAGTAAGTGTTCTATGTGTAGAGGAGAGTGTAGCTTTAGTAGCAGAGTGTGAGTCACAGTAAGTGTAATAATGTATTGAATGTAATGATCCATTATAGGTTAGGTAGAACCAATGTATGCATATGTGAACTTGTAATTATTCATAGGTTGTAACCTCATTGTACTAAATTATAGCTCAGCTTAGGGGATAGTAGTCTCTTTGGATTTGTAGCTCCTAAACCAGGGTGTTGTAGCATCCTTGGGTTGTAGCCCTAGAACATTGTAACAGAGATTTGGATTGTGATGCTAGATTTGAGTAGTAGACTCAAGCATCCTTTGTCACCATGGTTTTTCCCCTATCAAGTTTTCCATGTACATATGGTGTTATGTGATTTTTGTGTGTGTACATGCATGTTTATGTCTCTTGATATTAGTATCTACACATTAAGTATCTAAGAAAGTGATCTACACAAATATTTTGAAGGCCAAAGTTTTAGTATCTACTGATTCACCCCCCCTCTCAATAGATCATTGTGTTCCAACAAGTACATGGGAATGGTTAAATTAAAGAGGATAAAAAACACTTGGGAATGGATGCATGAGTAGAAATACCAAATGTATGATCAACATGAATGTATCAGAATGGGAATCTACATAGATGAGGTGGGGGATAACTACATGCAATATAATGTGTGATTAGATGAGTAGGGCCATAAAAAATGAACTTAACTTTGTGTTGGCCCTAAATCTTTATTTTCCCTATCTTTGATTCCTATAGTTATTTTATTCTTCTACATGTGTTATTCATTCATTTTGATTCATTGAGCTCAAAATATGCATTGGTATTACTAAGGCCTTGCATCAACCTCCCTAATTTGTACTAAAATCAATGAACACTTTTATCCTTTTTCCTCTTTTCTACTTTGATTTACCCTATTGGTGTAAATAGGTGTTTCACCTTTAACTAGTTCATTACTGTGTCCTATTTACTTCTTAAGTTTACTTCTAGGTCCTATGAGGGAATCTTTCTAGAAGGTGTTAGTTGTCTTTAGATCTTATATTATCTTTTTACTTTTAATGCATGTGGCCTAAGTCATTTAACATTAGTTGTCTCATGACATAATATTAAGACACTTGTTGTCATCTTGTATAATCCTATGTCTCACTTTGTCCATACAACTAGGTGGTCTCATGTGTAAATGAAAAGTGATACAATATTGATGAATCATATCATCATAATCTATCATTTGCATCCTTTGATAGAATAGTTTTATTCTCTCATAGATAATATCTATTGTTCTTTCATGAAGTTCCTAGATCTTGGGAAACTATAATCTTCAACCAAATTGTGCATGGTGTAGAGTATTTTATACCAGCTCTTAAATTATATTAGTGAACTAAAAGGAAATAGGGGTTCCACCTTTTGGGAGATGGAACCAAGGGAAGGGGACACATTTCACTCATATTTCATTAGGAAACCAAGATCATTCAACCAAGTGACTCAATTGAGGGAAGGACTTCACAACAGGGGAGGTGGTTTCCTTAGGTGTGATTAAATAGGGGGTTTACCATTAAAAAAATCTTCAAAGGATAAATACAAACCCTTATGCACAAAACCTTAGAAACTTAAAACATGAAATCAAGTGAATAGACAAAACTCAAAAAAAAAGAAACTTGGTTAGCTGATGGATTCCAAACAAGATTTGCAACTCTAAAATCCTTCTTTTTGAAGTGTACTAGGACTCATACAACAAGCTAGGTGATTTAGTCCTCCTATTGGAATCTAGTAAAAATATGGAATCTTTTGCTAGCAAATTAGGAACTACAAAAAACTGGTGAAAAGACTTATACTAGGACTCATACACCTAGAGGGACGATTTAGACCCATTTTTAGGGTTTGGATAAAACTTATGTAGCCTCAAGTGATCTTCTGTAGCTTTCATTTTGTTTGATCTCCAAATCTAAATTTTTTGAATTACGATCTTTACGTGAGTTTCTATGGAGATGACAACTTCTTGAAAACTTTGACAACTTTCTTCAATCTTGTAACTTTGTCTTCAAAGGATCTTCAATCTCAAAATCACCTAGATCTATAATCACACTTGAAGAAGGGAACATGTTGTTTTGTTAGGGAATAGGGGTTTTCGTTCGTCAAACCCCATTTTTGTAATCAAACCTTGAAATGAAATGAGATAGAATGAAGGAATGATGAATGAACAATATGCAATGTTGTAACTCACCAAACCCTTGAAATAAAGGTTACAAAATTTTGTGAAATGGCTCTAATGGATGTGGATCTTGACTCTTGATCTTTATATGAGATGATGTCTTTGAATGCTTGCTTTAATCATGAAAACCTACATCACAAATGTTAGCTCAAAAACACACATGATGTATGAAGACTTTGACATGATGCTTGAATCTTGAATGTAGCTCCAAATTCTTGATAATTTTCTCTTGAATGCTCTTGTAAACTCTTGAATTGCTAGATTATACTTGCTCATGAAAATTGCTAGATGACTTGTAAACTTGATAGGATAAAATATGTTAAATAACCTTGTATTTATACTTGTTTATGCCAAATTTCCAAAAATTACAACACTACAAGCCGACATCAAATCTAGGACAATAAAATCCTACCAAGAATTTCATTTAAAATAGGTCTTGATTAGAGTGAGACTCATATGCTAGGTTGGGCATATGAGTCCCGATGTCTTAAACATGAGAAAAAAACTCCAAGAAGCATTAAGTTCAATGCAATGTTCAAAATCAAGCCTAGGTGAGACCTAGGTGGGAACCATATGCCCAAGGCGGCGTATGAGTTGTAGATCACTAGATGTGGAACACAACCTAAAACATTGAATCATGATTTGTCATTTTTGTCAACATAAAAAGTATCGCTCTATTTTTTTGTGCTTTTTTGGGCCCTCCTTGTTAAATTGAACAATAATGAACCTTTGAAATGCTAAAAACACTAAAATTTGGCACATTATGACTCATAAGCAATTCTGGGCATATCAGTCCTAGATTAGGGTTTCTAGTCTGGAACAGGTTTCTAGAAAAAGGGTATTTGAAACTATAAAAATCAAGAAAAATTCCTGTAGTGGGTCTCATACACCACTTCTGGCATGTTAGCCCTGTTCCACTTTTTTAGGAATTCAAAGTTTAGATTTGTATGTGAATCTCTTCTCTTTCCTTCCAAATTGATTTTTTAATCCAAATATGTGAAAAGACCTGCAAAAAAAAATATAGACTTGATTTTCTTATGGGGGTTTTCCTCGGTCAAACCCTTAGTTTGGTAATTAAACCTTGATAAAAACAATGAAACATGAATGTAACTAGAAATGTAAACCCTAATCTTAAGTGTGTCTAAGATTAGGAAATAAAAAATGCAATGCAACCCTATTCTAGTGTGCTAGAATGAGATGCATGAATGAAATATGGAGATGAATGAATCACTTTGAGAGATCTCTAATCACCCCAAATGAGCCCCAATAATGCTTGTCGGGTATGTGCAAGATCATGATGGGTATGTGTAAGGTATGTGGCTGACGACTTTTTTTAACCCAAAATTGATGAAACAAAAGGGATTTTTAAAGGAGATTCTGCTTTCTACCAATATAAATTATGCTTTACTTTGAATTTAATAAATAGTATTATTCATTTTTCTATTTGAATTACGACTAAAGTCTGATTGATAGGGTGATTGAAAAACATCTATAGCTTTCAAATGAGTATCACAATTTTTGAATCAAAACATGCATCATTACATGCTTACTATAGGATTAAAAAAATGAATTTCATGAAGTTTTGACCAAGTTAAAGGGTGAATTGGGACATGAGGTTTTATATTTTTTAAAAGTTGTAATAAAAATTCATAATTAATTATTTACATGGAAAAATTACAAAACAATATGCATCACATTGGGACATGAGTCCTCTACTTATATCTAAAATCTTATAAAAAAATATTATCATTTTATTATGGTTAGGGTGGTGGGACAGACACCCACTTCTTATTTTTTCCTTGAACTTTAACTACTCTGCATTAAAATTTCAAATTTTCACCAAATAGATATTTTTGAAAAATAAACCTAGTAGTTTAGAAACTACATTCAATTTTCTATAGATTCTATTCTTACATATTTTTGAAATAATATAGATAACTTATTCAAAATTTTACGTCAAGTTGTCTAACTCTAATTTTTTTGAAATTTTCACCATTTAAGGGCCTATTTTTTCTATGATGATCCTGCATATATCGTATACCTTCCTTAGGCTGAATATAGAGTGATAATGGAGGATGAAATCACTTAGAAAACAATTCATTAGGCTTGGGTTGATGGTTAGTTGCATCTTCTCAACCTAGAATCCATCATGATTCACCATATATAGACAACCATAATCAACCCTTGAAAATACTAGATCTTGGATGAAAGTGAGCTTGAATACCTACAAAAACACTTTAATGCTACTCCAAGACTTCAACTTTTCTTGCTTTTGAACCTTGAATGATCTTGTGAAAGAATGCTTGAATACTTAGAATTCTTGGATCTTGAAATTGCTCTTAAAAAATGCTTACTTAGATGAAATAATGACTTAGAAGCTTTCATATATAGGTATTTACACCTAATTTAATATTATTTAGATCTCAAAAGATGACATCAACTAAAAATTTGAACTAAAAAGTTGAATTTCCTTCTCAAACCCTAAAAAATCCCCAAATGGGACTCATATGCCACCTCTAGCATATGGGTCCCACCTAGAGGCACTCATATTCCCAAGCTAGCATGAGTCCCACCCTAAATTTTGGGGTGGGTTTTTAGAAATTTAAGTGTTTATTTGATTATTTTGTTGGTTTTTTAGTCAAAATAAGCCTCAAGATCTAAAATAAACAGTATTAGGGGCTTATTAATGATGACTTAAATGGGTATTTAATGCAAGAGTGCTAAAATAGGTCCAAGTTAAGTGTGAAATTGCACTATTTTCAAGAGCGTAAAATTTTCTACACTATAGGCCCAAAATTAAATTTAACTCAAATTCTTGGCAGGATTATATCATCCTAGATCTTATGTCAGCTTGTAGTGTTGTAATTTTGGGTAATTTGGTATAAACAAGTATAAATAAGAGGTTATTTCACTCATTTTTCACCTAGCAAGAAATCAAGTGATCCTTATAAAAAAATTGAGATCATAAGAGCATTCAAGCATTTACAAGAGCATTAAAGAGCCTTCAAGAGTTGATTATCAAGTGTTTTAGAGGATTATTCAAGCATCAAGCATCATTTCAAAATCATCATGCATCATGTTTATTTTTTAGCTAAAAATTGTGATGTAGAGTTTCACCATTCAAGGAAGTTTTCATTTCAAGATCTATCACATTCAAGCAAGAGTGAAGATACACATCCATTAGAGTCATTTCATACATGTTTGCAACACTTTATTTCTAGGTTTTTGTGATTTGTAACATTGTACGTTGTTTATTCATCATTCCTTCATTTCATTACAAGGTTTGATTACCAAAACGGGGTTTGACTAAGGAAAATCCCTTTCCGCTAACAAAAAAACATTTTTCCCTCTCTTTAGTGTCTAATTTGTAGATCTAGGTTGAAGACATATTGAAGAGAAATTTTGGAGAAAGTTTTCAAGGTGTTCAAAGTTATCAAAGTGGTCTCATCATCTACATCATCATTGCAGGACATCTACAAGACAAAATTCAACAATTCAAACTCAAAGTTCAAGTTGAGAAAATTAAGCAGAGATTGAAGAGCATATTCAGGTCCTAATTTTCTAGAAAATCCCAACTAGACTGATACACTAATTCTGATCTATGAGTCCCAGTTTAGTGAAGTTTACAAATTTCAAGTGTTTTAGGCATATCTCTGCCAGATTCCTATTCTTGCCTAGAAACCCTAATCTAGGATTGAATCACCCAAACTAGTGTATGAGTCCTAGTAGGAATTAATTTCAATGTGTTTAGTAATTTAGACCTTCAATCAAGCTCTCATAGGTTTCTAGGTGCACACCTTTGATCTCTTAGTTTTCTATTATAATTTGCATGCATTTCTAGGTCATTTAGTGAAGTTTTGCATTGCACTCGATTTTAAACATTAATTCTTGTATTTCATTAGTCTTTCCAAGCCCTAAATTGGTGGTAAACACCTCTTTAGTCATTGATCATACCCTAGGACAACCCTATTGAAAGATCTCTTTCTCCCTCTCTACATTGGATTGAGATCTCTAGGGTTTCCTTGAGTCAAACACGATGGTGAAATAGGAGGATCCCTAGCTCTCCAAGGATAGAAACCCTCTTCCCATTTTTTGATGTTTCATTTTGGTGAACCTACATTTAGAAAATCTTAATTCTTATTTGGAGTACAATCTCATCTTAGATATATAGCTTGCATTAACATTACATTAGGATTTGCATTAGTTATTTGGCATTCTAGGGTTTTCAAATCTTGCATTAGTGAAAGTGCATATAGATTGCATCTTTGCATCTTGTTTCATTGAAAATCATATGAAATCTACATTTGCACTTATTTTAGACATCATACAAACTAGAAAGCATAACTTTCACTTAGAATTTTTTTTGAAATTTGTGCAAAAACCTTAAACTAGGACTCATATGCCCCTTTGGGTGGTTTAGTCCCAGTACAAGAGATTTTTCCTAATTTTTGGGTATTCTATAGTGATATTCATTCAACATATAGATCTTTGAAAAACCTTGTTTGGGACTCATACACCCCTCTAGGTGAATTGGTCCCATTTTAGATTTTAAACTACATTTTACAACATTAAATTATCTATTTCTATGTTTTAGTTTGCTACTATTAGTTTTTGTTCTAGTTTATAGAGCTTCTATTACATTCATTTTATTGCATTTAGCTTAGCTTCATCACATCTTGTGTTTCCTTCATTGTCCCTTTTATGAGATTTTCTACTTGGTGTCCTATTACTAATACTATAGTGAGACGAAGTTTGAGACTCATGTCATCCAATGATTGCACAATCATTGTGAATCTTGGGTTATCTAACTCTTTCACTACTAGTGTTACCACTAGTTCACTAGGTATGGACCATACCCTTAACAACTCTTTGCCTTCACACAGTGTGACATATGTTGCAACAATGGTTGCTAGTATTCCAAAAGAAAACATAATCCAAATCCATGCATACCTAGCAAACCTACAAAATAAAATAAGTACTGAGAACATTTCAACCACTACTATCCCTATGATAGATAACATTCATCGCATGCTTAAAAGTGAAGATGGAGTTGACCTTGTGCAAAACATAGTTCATATTTTTTAAAAACATCTTACCTCAACTCTTAGTTGTGCATAACCTTCAAACAATGTTACAAGACAAGGAGGAACTCAAATCCATCCTCCCACAACAATTTCCTCTATTCTTACCTATACCAACCCTCAAGTTACAACAACAATGCAACCAACTAGTAATGTGATTCCTTCCTTGGGTATTTTTGCAAGCATCCCTAGTACCTTTGTGGAATCGTACATCAAATCTCCTACCAATTTACCTCTTATAAGCATTACATTCACTTGTCCCTCAAAAACACACACACCTACACCTTATTCACCTCCATCTCAAAATACAAACAATGATCCTCTCATAAACCAACTTTTGCAAACCGTTTCATCCCTTCAAAAGAAAGTTTCCACTATAAACCAAAATCAAAATGGTCCACCTACATATTATGTCAAAAGAATCTCTTTTCCTTGGAGATATTAAGAACACCAATGTCACAAGGTATAGAGGTGCCTAGATTCAAGAAATGTGCAGGGAAGGGGGATTGTAATAACCATGTTTCTACTTATACTACCTTATGTAGTGACTTTATTCTTGAGGATAAACTCTTAGCTAATCTTTTCCTTAGATCCTTGAAGGATACTAAATTAGAATGGTTTTCTTAATTGATAAATAACTCAATTCGTCCATTCAATGCAATTTTTGAGGCCTTTATAAACCATTTCCAAGTGCATGACTCCTAAGATGACCTTAGAAAATTTGATGAGATGTAAGAAAAAAGAAGACGAAAAGATTATCAACTTTATTTCACATTATCAGTCTCTTTATGCCCAAACCAATGTAAAGGTTCCTGACCCTCACCTTCAAAATATGTTCATAGAGAATTTGAAAATTGAGATACAAGATAAGCTTACCATGATGAAATTCCCCTCCTTCATGCACTTATGTACCACCCTACTTGATTATCAAAACTCAGTTAGTAGTTGTGATGCAAAATACACCTTTAGCCAAACAAAGAAGTCTAAGTCCACAAACCACAACAATTATCAACCTTTTTGGACATAGAATAAAGGTTCCCTTCAACTAAATTCCCTCGAAAAATAACTCAACATGCCAATACCCAAGTAGTTCATGTAAAAGTGACTAATTCACTCCCCTACCCAATACCCTTCATAACACAATGCCGCAAATTTTAGAGCAAAAAATGATTACCTTGCCTCTCACCAAAAATCCTGAGCCTAATAAACCTTTATTTATGTTTTAGATTGAATGCTTATTTTCATTATCACTGACAAAATGTACATTACATGAAACATTGTAAGCATCTTAAACATATTGTGCAAAACCTCATTGATTCTGGTTGTCTTTCAATTGCAAGTGTTAATGATCAAGGATATAAGTTTGTTGCCTCTCCTAACCAAAAATTGAAAATATTTACTAACCCTATGCCTAAACATAATATTTCATTTGTCAAAGCTAGTGAAACTATAAATAATGATGTGATGATTGTTGACACAGATGATGAGAACATGGATACAATTCAATAAAGTCTTATGGATACCATTGAAAAAGGTCCCATGGATAATATTTAAAAAGGTTTGATTGTGTTGATTGAAACTCAAACTCATAAGCGCCATACTAAAATGCCTATTGACGTTGCTTTCTCATCTAAAGATGTCATTAGAAATGTACTTGAGTGTATGTGCAGGATCATCATGGAAATCAGGCCCTTAAGTCGTGATGAAAATTTAGAAAATTAGAGTTAGGAAAATTGACATAAAATTTTGAATAAGTTATCTATATTATTTCAAAAATATGTAAGAATAGAATCTGTAGAAAATTGAATGTAGTTTCTAAACTATTAGGTTTATTTCAAAAAAATCTATTTGGTTAAAATTTGAAATTTCAATGCAATAGTACTTAAATTTTAGGGGAAAAAGAAGTAGGTGTCTATCTGACCACTCTAACCACAATAAAATAAATAGAAGTGCTAGAGAGAATAGGAATAGATGGCATGCCCTTGATCAAAGGTTAAATGAAGAAGGAAACATAAAATAAAGATCCAAATTTTATTGAAGCAATGCATGATGAGTCTCTCGTGCCAGAACACAAAGATGCTATATTGCAATTGCAATAGGGGCCAAACACTCCTCTTGACATTATCATTAGACCTTATTTCATGATTAATTTAGATGATGATGAGGAGATCAGAAAAATTTATGAAGAGGTGCATAATGAATTGAATACATTGTGTTTCTCTTCTATGACCTTAAACGATAATTATCCTAGGAAGAGTGTTGAACTTGGTGATGGTCCTAGTTCGACACTTGCTATTTTCCCTTTGGCTAGTTGTCCACCTTTTGTATATAATGAACATAATTCAGATGTGGATGATGTGCTAATAGGTTGAATCACATGTTCCTAACTAGTATTTTTCTTTCTTTTCTTTTGGATGTTCTATGTGTAATTGCATGTGCGTAATGTAACTCCTCGAGCTATTCTGTTTAATGTCTCTCTCTCTCTCTTTATGAAATTCAACTATTTGTATCTCTAATCTTCTCTATGTTGTAATATTTTATCTTGTTAATTTTATTTTTTCTCCTTTTGAGGATGATGCAAGGCATCAAGAAATTCATGGCTCTTCCATGTTTACCCAAAATATTTTCTTTTATCTTTTTCATTTGTCTTGTGTTTTCATTTTGGGAAAGACATAAGGTGTCAAGACATTCATGTTTCTTCCATGTTGACCCGAAAGGTTTTTCTTTTCTTTTTTTGATGTCTATGTGTCATTATTCTAGTTCTATGCACATTTGGGGAATGATGGTAGTTCCAAGCTCTCTAAAAACCAATTGTAGCAAGAACATATTGACTCCAAATCCATGGATCCCTAATGTGTTTGGAGTTTTATTTTGGGGCCAACCCCCTATTTTCCTTTTTCATAACATAGTTTTAATTGGAAACATATGACTTGGCATAAGTCTTTCCAAGTTAGCTTTCATGTCCTCTTTATTGTTAGCATTTATCATTGGCTACATTAAAATAATTACTCAAAACATGGTGTTTAACAATTTCTTTAAAGTGGTGGAACACATTGGCATTATTCTTTTGCATTCCACGTTTCATTGTGTAGTTTTTTTAATTCATACAATGTGTCTTTCGCTTTGTGGTGACATTGGGTGTGATGTCCCTCAATTCTATGATCTCTCTTAGCATATTATATTCCTCTTAGTGGCTTGATACGACACACTACATCCCCTAAATTGTGAATCTTCTATTCTTTGATTGGTCCTCTATTGGAGACATTAGACACAATGTCCCCTAACCTAAGAACTTATGTGAACTAAGAAAGGATCCTTTGAATGTTCTCTACATTGCATTCACAATTTTGGTTATATTGCCACCTTGTATGCCTATGGAGCCATCTTGTTTGTTCATGAGTATCAAGCATACATTTTTTTTCTTTCCTCATGAAGCTCGAATTTCATTGTTGTGTGGCACCTTATCAAATTTATCAAGAGGTATAACTTTGGTCTGGTTGTACAAGAAGCTGAATCAAGGCATGGCTTTCCCATAGACACTTTCTTGTGTGTGAGAGCAAATACTGGCTGCATGGATATGTGTCTCTCTTTTAGATACTCACCCAACAAACAACCTAGGGTTACATTGCCTCAGAGTGAGCATGATTTTTTCAAAAAAATAGCTTAGATTTGATCCACATCATGATGGACAAATTATTGAAGCTTGATCCACCCCTTTTTTTCTCTCTTTGTATTTAGTAGTGTATTCTTGTGCCTTGTTGTTGCTCCTTATATCATTTTCATGTCTTTTCTTTTGTGCCTACATTGGTTTATCATAGGATCTTGATCCTAAGGGCTTGATAACCCCTCTTGATGATGGTTATCCTATCTTTTTGGCATTGGTGTACTTGGACCCCTCTTGATGTGAGTTTCTCTACTTTAGTGTGAGTTTGAAGCAAGTTCATCCTCTCACTAAAGTGGGTGCTACATGTGGCAACGAGAAAAGTATCCCTCTACTTTTTCATGCTTTTTTGGGCCCTCCTTGTAAAATTGAACAATAATGTTTCCTTGATTTAGTGTTATAATGTATTTAACACATTCACATTAGGTCTTCAGCCCTTATGATCTAAATAAACTTAACTATACCTTATTTAAGGTGTTTTAAAGTTTTTTACCATACTTTCACATTAATATAGGGTTTTCATTATTAATTGGGATTCTTTATGCCTTATTTGGCATTATTTTGTATCCACAAGCCTTAATTAATGCATCTTTCTGAGGATAATCCTGACATAAACCAACATCTAATCATAATTGAGGTGTTTTTAAATTGTGTGACCCAGATTTACTGATCTAGAACACATATGCCACCTTGGGAATATGAGTTCCACCTAAGCTTTGAGGCCTCGATCTTGATTTTACATGAATCTAAGCAGTTTTGGAAAATGTGTCTCATAGTTAATCCTAATGGGACTCATACGCCATGTCTAGCGTATGAGTCCCATTTGGCCCAAAATTAAATTTAATTCAAATTACTGGCATTATTTTGTCCTCCTATATTTGATGTCAACTTGTAGTATTGTAATTTCAAGTAATTTGGCATGAACAACTATAAATATAAGGTTATTTCACTCATTTTTCACCTAGCAAGTAATCAAGTGATCCTTATAGAAAATTTGAATTCATAAGAGCATTCAAGCATTACAAGAGCATTAAAGAGCCTTAAAGAGTTGATTATCAATTTTTTTAGAGCATTATTCAACCACCAAGCATCATGTTTTTTTTGAGCTAACAATTGTGATGTAGGGTTTCATGATTCAAGAAATTTTTCAATTCAAGATCTACATCTAATGGATCCATTTCATACATGATTGGAGAACTTTATTGCTAGGGTTTGGTGAGTTGTAACAATGCATCTTTTTCATTCATCATTCCTTCATTTAATTCCATTTCATTACAAGATTTGATTAGCAAAATAGGGTTTGACCAATGCAAATCCCTTTCCACGAACAAAAAAAAAAAAATTCACTCTCTTTAGTATGTGATATGTAGATCTAGGTTGAGGAAATATTGAAGAGAAATTTCAGAGAAAGTTTTCAAGGTGTTCAAAATTCTCAAAGTGGTCTCATCATCTACATCATCATTGAAGGAGATCTACAGGAAAAAATTCAGTAATTTAGACCTGAAGATCAAGTTGAGGAGATTAAGCAGAGATTGACAAGCATATTCGGGTCCTTATTTTCTAGAAAAGCCTAACTAGACTGGTATGCCACTTCTGGCATATGAGTCCTAGTTTAGTGAAGTTTCTATATTTAAGGTGTTTCATACATATCTCTTCTTGGTTCATCATTAGTCTTTCCAATCCTTAGCTTGGTGGTGAACTCCTCTTTAGCCATTGATCATACCCAAGGACAACCCTATTGCAAGATCTCTTTCTCCCTCTTTATATTGTATTGAGATCTCTAAGATTTCCTTGAGTGAAACAAGATTGTGAAATAGGAGGAGCCATATCTCTCTAAGGATAGAAACCATCTTCCCATTTTTTGATGTTTCATCATTTATTAAATTTTGAGATTATCCTCAGAAAAATGTATTAAATTAGACTTATGGATGCAAAAAGGGACCAAATAAGGCATAAAGAAGCCAAATTTTAGCAAAGAGGGCCCAAAAAAGTGTGAAAATGTAAAGGGATACATTTTTCTACACTATATTTATCCCCCACTTTAGTGAGAGGAGGAAATTTCTTCAAAATCACACTAAAGTAGACAAACTTGCATCAAGAGGGGTCCAAATGTACCAATGCCAGGGAGATAGGATGACAATGATCAAGACCCCAAGATCAAGATACTATGGCAAACCAACATAGGCACAAAATAACACACTTGAGAATAATGTATGAATCAACAACAAGATATAAGGATACACTACCAAAGACATAAAGAAGAAAGAAATACAAAAGGAAAGGGGTGGATCAAGCCTTGATAGTTTTTCCAACACAATGTGGACTAGGTCTAAGTTATTTCTCCAAAAAAAATTACAAGTGGAACACAATTCCACTATGCAAACCAAATTCACACTCACACGAGCTAATGGAACCTCAGGTCATCCACTAGGTGAGCTCCTAGAGATACATACACACCTAGCCAGTATGTGCTCACATAGACAAGAAAGTGGCTATTGGAAGTTCATGCCTAAGTTCAAATCCTATATGATAGCCTTACTAAAGTTATACCTCCTGATAACTTTGATTAGGTGCCACACAACATGAACATCGAGATTCATGAGGCAAGAAAAACTTCATATGCTAACAAGATGGCTCCATAAGCAAGAAAAGTGTGCTATGCAAGGTGGCCATATAATAGTTATTGTAAATGTGAAATAGTGTAAGATACACTCAAAGAATTTTTTCTTAGTTCATGTAAGGTTTTAACTTAGGTAACATTGTGCCTAATGTCTCCAAGAGAGGACCAATCATAGAATAGAAGATTCACAATTTAGGGGATGCAATGTGTCACATCAAGCCACTAAGAGGAATATAGTATGCTCAGAGAGATCATGCTCTTTAAGGACATCACACACAATGCCACCACAAAGAGAAAGAAACATCACATGAAATAAGAAGACCACATAATGAAACATGAATTGTAAAATGAAATAGAATAATGCCAATGTATGTCCCCACTTTAAAGAAATTATTAAAGACCATGTTGTGAGCAATTACTTTAAAGTAGAAAATGATAAATGCTAACAATGAAGAGGACATGAGAGCTTATTTGGAAAGACCTATGCCAATTCATATGTTTCCAAAGCTACATCATGAAAAGGGGTTTCCCCCAATATGAAATCACAAAATAATACACAAGGGATCCACAAATTTGAGGTTAGTATGTCTTAGCTACAATATTTTTAGAGAGCTTGAAAATGTCATCATTCCATAAATACTCATGGAATAGGAAGAATGACACAAAGAGAGTGAAGAAAAAGAATTTTTTTTGGGTCAATATGGGAGAGACCTAAATGTCTCAACACCTTGTGTCATCCCCAAAATGAAAACACAAGAAAAAGAAAACATAAAATGTTAAGAGGTGTGCCTTCTTACCACCCATACTTTTTTTGTGAATATGTATTTCTATCTTTTTAATTAATCTATATATATAATGCCTAGTTATCAAAAAAATGTTTACAACATATAGAAGAATATAGATACAAATAGAGGAATGTCACAAAGAGAGAGAGAGATACATCAAACAAAATAGTACAAGAGGTCACATTACACACATGCAAACACACAAAGAACATGAAAAAAAAAACAATGCAAAAGACTAGTAAGGCACATGCAAGTCAACCTATAGTAGATCGCCTTCATCCCAATCTTCTTCATCATATGAAAAAGGTGGAAAACTAGCCAAAGGGACAATAGAAAATGTGGAAGTAAGAGAAGCACCAAATTCAAAACTCTTCTTAGGAGAACTGTCATTTAATCTCATATAAAAGGAAAATATTGTATTCAACTCATTATGCATTTCTTCATCAATTTTAGCAATCTCATCATTATTATCTAAGTTAATCACAATGGGAGGTCGAATGATAATGTCCAAAGAAGGTTCTATTCTTGGTTGTGGTTGTGATATAGGAAATTTTTTGTTGTGGCAAAGAGGGAGACTCCTCTTTTATTGATTCACTTAAGTTTTTATGTTGATTTGCTTTTTTGTTCTCTTTGTTTAGCCTTCGAGCAATAACACAATGTCTACGTCTATGTTCTCTAGCATTTCTATTTATTTTGGTAAAATTTTCATTTTTTTTTTGTGTAGGAACATGTTTATCAACCATAGGTTTCTCTTATTCCTTTAGAGGTGGAACAGAAGGAACCATGGGAGGTTGTTCAACCACTTTCTCTTTAGCTTTGTAAAAAAAAAAAATCTTAGGAGGCACAAAAAAATTGTTTAGGTTGTCTCTTGGTATTTTGTAGGAGATAGGAAAAGGATCTATCTTTGGTTGGTCTTGGTTATTTAGAATGGTTTTTGGTTTTATCATGGTTTTGTCAAGGATAGGAGGCTCAATCATGGGTTGAGGCTTGTTTCAAAGGGATAGTTCTGCTATGCATTTATCCTTAAAATTTTAGTATGATTTGAAAATAAAATCTTCACAAGGCTTAATAGGTTCAATAGGCTCAATCCAAAATAAATCTAATGAAAATTTCCCACGAGAAGATAGATGATTAAATCCATTATGGTGCATAGTAAAGATTTCATTGTCAAAGGGAAAATTTAAACATTTATGCACAACCAATGGGATAGCTTCCATGGAGAATAGCCATGGGTAACCAAGCTTCACATAGAATTGATCCAACATCAGGATTATGGGTAATGAGACATCTAATTGTTTTGGTCCCAATTTTAAAGGAAGGATGATCAAACCAATCGTAGGGAAAGCAAAATATTATGCATTTTTATCCATGCTTTCAGTTGATCATATCTATCTTGATAGTATTCACACACAAGTAAAAATTCTTTAGTGATCACATTCTCTCCATAGATGGGATCAATTAATATCCCATTAGTGGGATTTTCATTGATTCAATTAGCTATGTAAAGAGGACCATCGGGTGCATGTTTAAGTATTTATTTTTGTGAGAAATCGATATCAAGAGGTATTTTAGTTCGACCCTTGCGAGATTGAATTTTGATCAATCCAACCATACTATCCATAGGAATTTGTTCATTAGTATCCATGTTGTCATCATCCATGTCAACATTCATCACATCATTCTTTCTAGTTTCACTAGCTTTGACAAATGAAATATTATGATTTGGAATGGGTTGGTAAAGACTTGCAAGTTTTGGTTGGGAGGGGAAATGGACTTATTACCTTGATCATTAACACCTCCAATTTGAATACGATTGGAATCAATGAGGTCTTGTATTATGTTTAAGATGCTTACAATGTTTTGTATCATGTCCATTTTGATAGTGAAAATGACAATAAGAATTTGATCTAAATTTTGGAGGTAATGGATTATTAGGATTAGGAGTTCTAATGAGGGGTAAGGAAATCAAATTCTTTTCTAGAAGTTGTAACATGGTGTTATGGAGAGTATTAGGTAAGGGATTAAATTATCTAGTTAGATCCCCAAATGTAAAAGGATTTCTCTTCTTTATAGCAGCAACTTGGATATCAACATGTTGAGTTGGTTGAGAGGGATTTAGTTCCAGAAAACCTTTATTTTGTTTCCTAAAATGTTGTTAATTGTTTTGATTTTCAGATTTAAACTTTTCAGGATGGCTAGAGATGGGTTTCATTTCATGACTACTAAGCAAGTTTTGACAATCATGAAGGGCGGTACACAAGTTTACAAAGGAAGGAAAATTTATCATTCCAAGATTATCTTGTATCTTAGTTTGCAAGGTCTCAATGAAAATTTGTTGAAGGTGAGGATCTGGTATCTTTACATCAATTTGGGAATAAAGCAATTGGTAGCGTGAAATGAAGTTAGTAACATTTTAATCATCATTTTTCTTACATCTCATCAAGTCATCTAATGCCATATTAGGAGTCATGTAAACTTGGAAATGGTTGATAAAGGCTGCAAAATGTTCATTGAATGAACAAATTGAGTTATCCAGTAATGAGGAAAACCATTCTAAAGCCATATCTTTCAAGGACCTAGGGAAAATCTTAGCTAAGAGCTTATCTTCAAGGAAAAATCCACTATATAAGGTGGTGTAAGCAGAAACATGGTTAGAAGGATCTCCTTTCCCTCCATATTTCTCAAAACTATGAATATCTATACCTTGTGGTATTGGCATTCTTAATATCTCAAGGGATAAGGGATTTCTTTTGACATCATATGAAGATTGGCCATTTTGATTTTGCTTTAATATGGTGAATTTTTTTTTGAAGGGATGAAACATTTTGTAAAAGTTGGTTAAGGATGGCATCATTGGTTGTGTTTTGAGATGGAGGTGAATATGGTGGAGGTGTATATGTGTTTGAAGGGGAAGTGAATTGAACACTTATGGGAGGTAAAGTGGTAGGAGATGTGATGTGAAATGCCACAAAGGTATAAGGATTACTAGGGGAAATACCCAAGGTAGGAATGACATTAATAGTAGGTTACATCATTGTGGTAACTTGAGGCTTGGTGTAGGTAGGAATAGAATTCATGGTTGGCGGAGAATTTTGGTTCCTTGACTTTGAGAATTGTTCAAATTTTGAGGACAACTAGTCATTGAGTTAAAATGTTTTCCAAAATTTTGAGCTAAGTTACTTGCAATCTCTATTCCTTTTTCACTTTCGATCATGTGGTGTATATTATCTAGAAGCAATGGTTGTGCATTATCTATGGTAGGAATAGCAATGTTGGAAATATTTTTATTACTCACTTGGTTTTGTACGTATGCTCATTCTTCATGGATTTGGATTATGTGTTCTTGAGGGACACTAGAAACAATTGTTTCAACACTTTTCATACTACTTGAAGATAAAGAGTTGTCAAGGTTATGGTCCATACCTAGTGAACTAGTGTTAACACTATGAGTGAAAGAGACAGATAACCCAAGATCCACAATGAATGTGTTAT
>VDFB02260819.1:0-62195 GCA_007258455.2 Sequoia sempervirens | reverse complement strand
ATGGACCAATTTCAAAGAAGGGATTGCTTATAAAGGATCCTTGGATTTCCTCAAAATTTGGGCATATGGGTAATAGCTCTTGGCTTAGATTTTCTGCATTGGGTATAAGTGTTGGATTAAGAGTCTTTTGATCATCAATATGTACTGCCATGAGTTTGGACGAAGTCAATATATCTTGGAATGGATCATTTCTAGACTTGGGTGATTGATTTTGACCATGCTTGGGATTAAATTCTTGATTTATGTCCTCTTGCTCACTGGATGATCTATAGATAGCTCTTGATCATTGTTTTAAACTTTTGAGTTTGAGATATTTTCTGCGTTGTCATTGGTAGATGGCCCTTGAACATTAATAGTTATGTCTCCTTGATCAATAAGGTCTTGGATGAGATGTTTGAGTGTAGCACATATGTTTGTTGGGCGACCCTTGATTTTGTGGAATTCACATTGTTCATACTTGTTATACCAAGGAAGTTTAAAGTTTGGTTCACCATAAGTTGGACTGTTATTGATTTTGATAAGTTCTTGTTGTACTAGTTCATGCATGATTACCTATAAAGTCTCTCCCAAATGGGTGAATTTCCTTCTTGGTTGGTAATTTTTCCTCTATGTCTTTTCTTGATTGTTTTGCTCTTGATTTTGTAGAACTCCTTGATACTATGTTTGAGGTACATCTTGGTGTTGTGGAACTCCTTGATACTACAATTGAGGTACATTTTGATATTTCATTTGAGGTACACCTTGGTGTTGTGGTACTTCCTTGTACTGTGAATATTGGAAGTGTTGTTGATGTGGATATTGAGGTGTTTGTGGAATGATGTATGTTTTTTGTGGATATGTAATGTTCTGAAGTTGCACATGGAATTGGTGATACATTAGAGTTCAATTTTGTTTAAGTTCCTCCAGATCTCTCTCAATTTTATTCAAGGAAATTTGATGTTTTGGACTTATTCCTTGATGGTGATTTTGAAACCCCTGATGTTGTTTCCCTATTTGATGTTACGACCCTTGATAAGAGTGATTTGGGTAATAGATCAACATGTTTTGGGGATTTTTTTATACTCAATACCCTATCATAAGGTCACTTGGTTTATATCCTCTTGGGTTACTTTCATCATTTTTGGTTTTTACTGGTGGGGTGCTGGTGTTGTTCTTGTTCATTTCCATGGTCTTCATGTGTTATGATCTTTTAGTTGTCATCAACAATTGCCAAGCTTTTGTGACTATTTTTGTGATTCCCAACTACGATGATGTCTATTGAATGATGGTGTCTATTGTAATTCAGGAGGTGGAAATATAAGCCAAAATTAGATATACCAGTCTGGTTCACTCCTGGAAGAGCGAGAGTAGTGATTTCTTACCAAGTTGTCTCAGTTGCAATAAATCTTCAAGGCATGTCTCTTGATATACCTTGATCTATGGTGCCTCTTTAAAAGGTGGAATATGGACTTTTGTTTAAGGATTTTTCTCTTGCAAGATATAAGGATTTTCTATTGGCTAGAGATCATGAAGGGTGTATATCTATTTCCACATAGGAGGTGGTAACATGGGTCTTTCGACTACTATGTCTACTTTCTCTTCCTCTTCATCTAATATTTGTGTTGTGTTTCTCCACTGGTTGGGTGTTTCATTCTTCTCAAATATAAATGTTACTAAACTACCAATGATATCAGTTTTTTCACCAAGTTCTATGTGTGTGACACTAGGTTGGAGGATTGGTGCTACAAGGTTTGGTTGTTGAACTAGAGTAGTCGATCACCAGATGGTCATAAAGTGTGATGGTGTTGAGATGGGTGCTATGAAGCTCAAGAACCTAAGGTTTGAGTGTTGTTTTGGAATGGTGCTACTTTTTAGAAATCAAAATGTTGAAGGAATAGGTTTGATATTTCACTTCCTTATCTAGAGGATTTGTTGTGGAAAAGATTACTTGAACTATCTGTGAGTCCCAAGTAATTGTTGATATCATAGATTTATGAGTGAAGGAACAATCCTAGTGGTTTGTTTGATTTTGATTTCTAACAAGTAGGATGGAAATAATGGATGATGGATTTTGTGACTTATCTAGTTTTCTAATCATTTTGTTTTAACAATGATCTTGTAAACAACTTCATTTTTTTTTCCATTGTCAGCAGGATAGAGAAATAGCACTCGTTTCTGAGTAAATCCACAAGACTATGAGCAAAAGTGGTCAGATTTATCAAGTGCAGCCAAAAATGTGTCAAGTGCTCTGGTTTTGGAGAAGCAAGTGTGAGCTAGAATGACAAGTGCAACTTTTGTGTGTTTCTGCCAAATGCAATAACTACTCAGGAAAAAGTGAGTTTCTTGGGTAAATGCAAGAATCTTAGTGTCAAGTGCATTGGTTTATCAGAAGAAAATGTAAGGAAATAAAAGCAAGTGCATGGGTCCCACAACAAGTGCTCATCTTTTGTCAAATGCAACTAATTTTTATTAGTGGTTTTTCTAGGACAAAGAGAAAATGTAATGAATTTTTGGTAACTGCTCAGAAAATGTGACAACTGCATTGGAATTTTTTTGCAAAAGGTAGTCTATGTCTATTTTGTTTCCAGTTTGAGAAATATTTCTCTGATTTTTGTAAGTTTTTTTGGTTTTTCCCTCAAATTCTTTATTTTTGGAGTATGGCAAGTGATACAATGACACTTGGACTAACTCAAAAATCATGGAATTGTGTGACCTCCATGTCTATAGCTCAAGTTGTGCAATCATGACACCCAAGCCATAGTTCCCAAATGTTTACTTTGATTAATGAAACCTTAAATTAAAAGTCTGAATATTCAGAAACCTTTAAGGAAAATCCTTTCAAGGAGTGAAAACATAGGGCTTCTTTCACAAGTATACTCTAATCCAAAGGGTTTGCAATTCAACCATCATGTTCAACATTTTTTTTGATGTGTTCCTTTTAGATCAATCATAGAATTTGATGTCCAATTTTTTTTTAATGTATTTGGAAAGTTTAACATAAAAAACCAATTACAAACCTAGGGATATAAACCATTATTTTAGGTAAGTCTATCTCATGCCTAGAAGGGATGGTTTTACATGTAGTTAGACATGGCAAGTAACTTCTCAGAAGTAAATTCCAATGCACCACTTTCAAAGAATTTTTTGGATAAAGGGGAAGCTTCTAAAAAAATTTAGCTCTTAGTAATGTTATGGAGATATTATTTTTGGGCTCCTATACATCCGATGTTTTGTTCAATTAATAACCTCCTATCCCTTACCAGTTTTTATGCATCACAAGGATATTGAGGGAGAATATGTCGACATAGGCCAACAACACCTATAGGGATGATAAAATTTCCTCACACCCATAACTTATTTATATAGTGGTCTAGAATGAAAGTATCGCTTGGGTTGCCTATGAGTTCTCCAACATGATATGTTTCCCAATAGGTAAGCCCTATAAAGAGGTGTGCTTGAAAAGAACGGTGCAAAGCTTAAGATGTTTTTTGCTCAACCAAGATCGCCAAAAGGTGCGAGGGGAGAAAACAACCATCTAGATTGCCAATCACTACATGCACAACATACACTTCATAGCAATTTAATTCTTTTTAAGCACCTCGAGCGATGATATCCCCAAAATTATGTGAATAAAACAAAACAACTTGTTCTTTTTAATTGCACCAATATGAAGTATTCAAGATATCATTCACTTAAGATAGAAATGGTGCAAGACAAAAAGAAATAACTTATTCATTTTTAAACCCAAATCTGACTATTTCTAAGAAATCAATCTTGGTTTCTAACTTGGTCAACAAAAGTGAAAAAGAGCGTGTATCAACAAAAATAAATCATTTTGCATTCTTTTTATGCACTAAAATCAAAGTTCCTAATTATGAAAACTTGGAAAGAATTCATTTTTAGAGCACCTTAATGGAAATGATGTGTTCTTTTTAAAGCACCAAATGACAATTCCTAACATAAGAAAACTTGAAATGGTTTATTTTTAATAGCACCAAAATGAAAGATTCATTTGTGTCGTTCTTTTTTAAAGCACCAAATAAAGGTTCCTAATTTAAGAAAGCATGGAAATGGTTCAATTTTAATAACACCAAAGTAAAGTGTGCATTTGTCTTGTTCTTTTTTAAAGCACTAAATTACGATTCATACCTTAAGAAAGCTTGAAATGGTTCATTTTAAGAGCACTAAAACAAAGTTTGTTTGTTCTTTTTATGCACCAAAAAAAAAATTCCTAACTTATGAAAACTTGGTAGATTTGGAATGCTTTGACCATTAATCTTCCCTACAAAAAAACAAGTTAATTTCCCTCAAAACCTGCATACAAACACATTAGCACCTATTACACATTCAAAAATAGGCATATGTTAGAAAAAAAATATAATTACAAAAGTACAGATCCCATCCACAGGTTTTGTTAGAGAAAATGCTCATGAATCACAGTCAAATGCAACATTGTCAAAATCAAATGCTCAGGTTTTAGAGAAAGTGCACCCCTGTCATCAATCAAATGCTCAAGTTTTAGAGCAAGTGCACACTTGTCAGAATCAAATGCTCATAAAATTATCAAATGCATAGTTCTTAGTGTCAGATGTGTGGTTCTCAGAGTCAAGTGTTTGGTTTTCTTGACAAAAAATTATGAAATTTGCTAGGACAGTACATGAAAACTTCTTCAAATGCAATTCTAGAATCTACAACTTCAAAAATGGATCATACGAACATTAGTGTAGGGGAAAATGGTCCCAGCAGGAATGCTAGAATGTGTGAGGGGGGAAATCATTAGATGCAAACAAGATCAAAAGCAATTGAAATTAAAATTTAAGCTAAGATCAAGAACATAAATCTAGAGTTAATCCTACACTTACGAAATGAACAATTTATAAAACTAAATTCAAACACATGAAAATAACATATATAAGCAATTGAATTCAAATATGAAATTGTTAACCATATCGTATCAGAGTGTGTTCCTCTAATGTTTGTTTGCTCGTATCACTGTGAAGCCTCCATAGTTCATGTGCAAAAGCTTGAAGAACGATGTTGATTTTGGTTGAATGGAGAAATGTGTTGAAGCTCTAATGGTGGTTGTGAATGTTGGCAGTACTTCATTGTGCAAATGATGTTGACTCTTCGATCCTTTTTTGCAAGGAAAGAGGTTTGCCATATAGAAAATGAGATTCAAAATGAACGATCAGGATTAAAAAATGTTAAATCAAGATCAATGGTTGAAAGGTGTTGAGAGGATTTAGACATGAGAAGATTGTGCAAAGTAGATTGCACAATTTGTGTGATTGAGGAATAGAGTGGCTAGTCAAGAATTAGATTGATCTGTCAGGATTTAGATGGTTTAGTTAGGAAATTGATGGCTTAGATAGTAAATTATATTGATTAGTCAGCAATCTTAATTTTCTCAATCAAAAAGTGGGCGAGGAAAATTGATTAATTTATTTATTTAATTAATTCCCTTTTGGAGTTGAATGTACAAATCAAGTTTGACTTTTGTAAACAAAGCTGCATTAGTTTGATTTTATTTTTGATAATTATTTGAATAGTTTGATTTAATTTATTCAAACTTTTGAGGGAAAGTGTTATAATTAAATTATTATGATTTAATAATTTAATTAACTTAGGGGAATAAGGTGATTTAGCAACGTAATTAAATAATTGGTGTTATATAACTAATCGAGATGAAATAAAGTTAGATTAGGACTTTATTAAATAAATGTAATTTATTTAATTGGTAGAAATGAAGAAACATGAATTCGTCAAATAATGTCATTTTATTTAATTAATAGAAGAAATAGGGTTTTTAGGACTTTATTAAATAAATGGAATTTATTTAATTTGTCAAAAATGATGAAAAAGTGAATTAATTAAATAATGTTGTATTATTCAATTAATAGAGGAAATTAGGGTTTTGGATGTTGTTGCGATGTTTCAGGATGTTGCGAGATGTTGTGGGATGTTTTAGGATGTTTTAGAGATGTTGTGAGACGATGTGGGATGTTGTTTAGGGTGTGTGATAGGTCTTCTGGTCAATTTTACATGTCTACTATATATATATATCTTCATGTATTTAACTATTATATAAGTAAGAGATTTATTAATTTAAACTAGTAAATTGATGAACAAAACTATTTTATTTTACTTTGGAATCAATTAATTTATTAATACTACATGTAATTAAAATTAAATAAATATAAAAGAATTGTATCATTTTACTCATGACAATCCTAAATTATTTTTTATATTTTTTCACCTCACTCTATATTCCTTTTCTATTTTTTCTTTCTCTTTACTTGTACCAAATTTTATTTATTTAGTTATCTTTTTTTTTTTTTAGTGATAAAAAATATATTTTTTATTTTATAAGTATGTTTACAAGAAAAGAAATAACTTTTCAAAAATAAAAAAATATTTCATTTTTAAATAAATATTAATAGTATATTAGTATATTTAATATTTTTTTTATATTAAGTATAAGGGGGGCATAGGAAATACAAAAAAGGCTCCAACGAGTGATCCGATCAGCTCAAGAGAGGCCGAGCCTCAGATCAGGAGCAGAACCACAGTAGAAAACCGATACAGAGTTACAAAACTGTTACAACAATACAAAACCGTTACAAAAAGTGCAGAATAGAGCACAAGGTGACCAAGGAACTAATGAAGGATGTCATCCAGTTTGTCAACCCACGCAGTCCACCCTTTTGCACCTTCCATCCAGACAATGCATTTCATTTCTTGGATCTGTGCAAGCATAAGAGTCAGGTCCTTGCTGGAGCTTTTGTTGTTTTTCACCTCTTAGGAGAGCATCTTACAAGTATTCTCAAACAGCTACAGATTATTTAACGTATCCCTCCACGCATAGCCTCCCTTCATCTCATAGATGAAGAAAGTGGCATACCCATCCTTCAGGAATCTTTTGAGTTTCTTTCTTTCAATTATCATGGTAGTTCGCACCTGCAATTTTTTTTTAAAGAAAGTGAGTTTTCAAAAAGACTTAGTAAGATCACGGGGGTTATTCTGATATCTTTCTTCATTTTTGCACTTCCAAATTTGCCATAAGACGTTAGAGGAGAGAATCTTCCAAAACAGATTAGAATCATGCTGTAGACCATCAATATGACCAGTAACAATATCAAGAATATTGAAGATTGTAGGATAAGTAATGCCAAACATAAACCAAATTTCCTTCACAAATATACAGTCAAGCAGAATGTGTCTAGCCATTTCGGGGAGCCTACAGAGATTACAGTAATCAATCGCAGCATTTTCCTTTCTAACAGGAAGTCTATCAAGAAGCAGGAGCCAGTTAAAACACTTAAGCTTCAGCTCGATGGGACCTTTCCACAGAAGATCAAAGTACTTCTTCCAGGCACGGGCAACTAGGGTGGAGTACCAAACATAATTGACATGATCAATGATGGCTTTCGAGTGACCAATAACATTGTAGATTTTTTGGCTTTGGTCTCGGATAACATAGTCCCATCTGGCCACTTACATCCAAGGAACCTATGAGAATCCACATGACTAGAGGAAGGAAGGTCCTTAGAGGCCTTGAGAATCATATTATAAGTCTTCTTTTGGGAGATGGGGAGGTCAAATTTGATCTTGAGATCCTCCCAACTGATTAACATGTCATACTCAAAGAGATCAGCAAATTGGGATATGCCTTTATTCGACCATTGTCTACCAGAGCAGGCTTGGGAGAGGGCAAGGGGCTTGCTAGAAGAACATAAATTCCACCAAATGGACCTTTCACCAAAAATTTGGCAGTCATCATGGAAGGTTTTGTTAGAGACATAATTTTTAACTTGGTCCCAAGCTTTCCAGATGGATCTAAAGACAGCAGATCCTTGAATGAGAACAGGAAAGTTACCAATAACAAGATCAATAAACGAAAGATTTTTCTAGGACTTCACATTTTTGGGGAAGCCTCTTTCAATGTTGCTCCTAACAAGAACCTTCCAAGGATCATTTCCATCAAGTGAGTGAAAGATCCACTTGGCAGCCAGGGCAATCCCTTGGAGCTTAAGATCTTTCAAACCAAGGCCCCCAAGGAGTTTATTGATATGGCACCACTCCCATTTAACAACGTGCATTTTTTTCTTGCCTTTTCCATCAGACCAGAGAAAATTCCTAATGGCCTTTTGAATTTCTAAGATTTGATAATTGCCGAACATCCAGGCTGAGGAATAATAGATGTTATAAGAGGAGAGAATTTTTTGACAAACTTGAATTCTGCCAGCTAAGGATAAGGTTTTGTTGTGCCACTTACTCAACTTCTTGGTAATCTTGTCTTTGACCCATGACCACATGTCTTTAAGGGAAGGATCTATGGAGAAGGGTATGCCCAGGTATCACACAATTTTGTGCAGACCACCCCATTGAAAATCATAAACTTGAAACCAGTCCGGGGGCAGCTCATTCCAACCAAGACAGATAGATTTGGAGTGGGACAACCGCGCCCCAGAGATACTACAGAACAGGTTAAGTTTGGAGGTCAGGGCCTCAAAGTAAAATATAGTGTTATTGTTAACACACTCATACTATTATACTCATCATTTTTTTCTAATTGTAAAATGCTTCTCATGTAAAAATTTAACTTATCTTACTTTAACTTAAAATATTAATACATATCAATTTCAAATAGATTTTATTTAAATTTATATTATTAATAATTACTATTAAATTAAAAATTTAATTTAATTATATAAATATTAAATATTAAGATTATTATTATAATAATGATATCGATTTATTAATCATTAATTTACAATTGGATTTGAATTATTATGGATTTTATAGAGCTTTATAAATATTTTCCATTATTATTTATGGTGTCTTTTTTGACTTTTTGAATAATTGAATGGAGATAAATGAATTAAAGTTTTATGAAGTTATTTTTTTAATATATATTTGTTATCAATAATAATAAATAATTTAAAACATGGGGATGATCTTGTAGTGCAATGGCAAGTTGGAAGTAGTAGTGAAACTACTATCGAGAGTTCAAATCCCACTAGTGGATGGTGGGAGAAACATGCGCCGATCCTTGGAGATTAGAGAACGGTAGAGTGGAGTGCTCAAAATAGATGATAATGATTCTAATTATACAAAATAATGCAATTTCAACTATCCAATCACTGGCAAGAATAGGATACAATATTGCATAGAGTTCATATAGTTTTAGAAAATTTGAAACATATTGCAATTTGCATCTACAATAAAAAATAATTAATATACAAAGACACTCTACTAAAAGATCATTTGTGATCAATAACTAATAGTTGAATTATCATTATAATTATTATTTGTAATAGCAAATAAATAGCCTATAAAATCACTTTACAAAGAAATCATTTTAGTCATCAGCAACTACTTAATTTTTCATGTAGAACAAAATTACAAGACATATGTTAGACACTACAAACTCAAGTCAATTTATAAATATCATTTAAAAAAACTCTTTACAATTCAACAATAATCCTTTAAGATAGTACAATTCTCATTTAATATAATAAATAATTAATCTACACAAGTACTCTCTAATGAATCACTATAAAAATAGAATAGAAATAATATTTGTCAAGTATTACTTCAATTACAATTTAATAATAATTTATTTCTTTCTAAATTCATTATCAATAATTAAATACAATATAAATTCAAACTCATTACAAACATTTTTCCACAACAATATATATTTCCTAAAAAAAAACCAATATTAATATTAGAATATAAGTAACACTTTAAAAAATTGACTCATAACCTATAGTTTCATCCTTACTTTCAACTATTTTGCTCAGTTCAACTTAATCCCATTAAATTTACACGCATTCCCCCATACTATTAAAACTGGTGTAAAGTGGCGCAGATTTCCTGTTGAGAATATTTTATGGGACGGTGTAGATGCAATCCAAGTTCTCTCGAATGAATCTGCAACTTAGGATTTTAGAAATTTGCGCCATTTTACTGAACGCATCGTGATATGCATCCTTAGGGTGAAGTAACGTCACCCTTTGCCGTTCAAATCTCGTGAGGGTGATGTTAAGGATTTGTCAGTTGCAGTCTTCAAATTTGACCTAAAGCAGTTCAAATCACCAGATGGGAAAGGTGCAGATTCCATCCAGGGAGTTTCGATTGCATTCCATTAGAGGGCCAAGCACATAGGCCTTCTTTTAAATAATTTGTGTGAGAGTAAACCTTGCCTATAAATAGCGGCTCTTTGTTTAGTGATAGTTGTTGTTTCTGAAAATACAGCTGTTGAACATTAGTTAGCTGTCATTCATTAGTTAGCTGTCATTCAGCTATAGTTTGCTGTCAAAATAATTAGCATTATTATAGAACGCTGATAAAGTTATTTGTAACTATATATATGTAATCTTGTCAATGAATAATATATATGATGTGAGTTCTTCAGCTGTCTTTCTCTGTTATTTTAATTCTATTTTAATCTTCTTCAACTGTACACTCACAATCTTTCTTCAACTCTTGTCTAGCACACAAATTGATTACTTTAACACACAAACAGAAATTTTTTATTCAACTAAACAAAACTGATTACATCTTTTTTTAATATAGAGGTCTTATTTCTACTCAAGACAAATCAGGGTTGCAGGCTTGACAACAAGAAGAACTCATAATAGAGATGACAGCCTCTAAAATAAACAGTAAAAATAAACTTGCATTTTAATGCACAACTGTTAAAAGAACTAAAACACTGGAAATTACTATCTATTAAAAATTACCAAAAGTATTAAAAACGAATTTAGAATGTTTTTTTTCCAAAAACTCCAAGTCTATTGGCATCACTTATCTTCAATTACATGGTTAGCATCTTTTTCCGACAATAGTTGGACGAGCTGCCAGGGCTTCAGGTCTTTTCTTCTCTCTCCATAAGATGGAGAACGCTCTTACATTCAACGCCTCTTCTACACTGTTGTCTTCTATTATATTTTCCTGGAATGGACGAAACAGGGCTCTGCACGATCAGATATCTATTGATTTCGTAGGGCTCTTGTTGAATTTCACCATAGCCGTCTTTCCCGCTCTTGCCATTATCATCTTTACGTCCGCAATCTTTTTTCGTCTTCTGAAGTCCAGACCAAGGCAACGTTGTGTGGGATTACCTCCAGGGCCACAACCCTGGCCACTTGTTGGCAATCTGCCCGAGTTAGTCTACAATGGACCCGCTTTCAAGTGGATCCACTCTCTTCTCCAAAGCTATGCCACCCCCATCGTCTGCATTCGTCTAGGAAACGTCCATGTCATTGCAGTTAATAGCCCGAACATTGCAAGAGAATTCCTTAAGAAACACGATGCTGTATTTGCTTCTCGCCCTATAACAATGGGCACTGGTTACTCCAGCAGAGGATTTCTATCCATTGCAGTGGCTCCTTGGGGAGATCAGTGGAAGAAAATGCGGCGTGTTGTTACTTCGGAGGTGATGACACCCTCACGCCTTAAGTGGTTGCAAGGCAAGCGGATGGAGGAGGCAGACAATCTGGTCCATTGGATCTGGAGCAAATGCAGTGCTCAATCTCCTGCACAACCCAACACTTTGGTCAACATACGAAATGCTGCGAGGCACTACAGCGCAAATGTTATCAGAAAGCTCGTCTTCAACAGGCGCCACTTTGCGAATGGAGGTGGTAATAAGGATGGAAGCCCCGGTGCAGAGGAGGAGGAGCACGTAGAAGCACTATTCAAGGTGTTATCTCTTTTGTATAATATGTGCGTCTCTGATTACATGCCATGTTTGAGGTGGTTAGACGTCGGAGGCAACGAGAGAGCTATGAAAAAAGCAATCTACACTGTAGACAAATATCACAATCCACTCATCGAAGAAAGATTTCGTTTGAGGCGCGGATGTTCCTCTTTAGAGCAACACCAAGACTTGTTGGACGTCTTGATTTCTATAAAAGACTCCTCTGACGGCACTCCCTTACTCAGCTTGGATGAGATCAAATCTCAAGTGGCGGTAAAGATTATCAAGCAGTATGTCCACATTTGAATTACAATCATCTATTTGTTTTAATCAAATTAACTCTAATCTAATCTGCAGGATCTGACATACGCGGCAGTTGACAATCCATCGAATGCCATAGAATGGGCTTTAGCAGAGATGCTGTTGCAGCCGGAGATAATGCAGAAAGCCGTGGAGGAGATCGACAGAGTTGTGGGCAAAGATCGGTTAATTGACGAATCAGACATTAGCCGGCTTGTGTACGTGAAGGCGTGTGTAAAGGAGGCGCTGAGGTTGCATCCGGTGGCGCCCTTCAACCTTCCTCACATGTCCATGGAGGACAGCACGGTGGCCGGGTACCGCATTCCCAAGGGCAGCCACGTAATACTGAGCCGTCTGGGATTGGGGCGAAACCCATGTGTATGGGAAGACCCTCTGCGCTTCTGCCCCGATCGTTTCATGAAAGATGGGAATGGTGTGGGTGTTGAGTTGAGTGACCCTGAACTACGCCTTATTTCTTTCAGCACGGGAAGGAGGGGTTGCATGGGGATTGCTCTAGGTACTTCAATGACAGTCATGCTCTTGGCCCGCCTGCTGCACTGCTTCCACTGGTCCACTGCTTCCGTGGCACCCATTCACCTTCAAGAAGGTACGGATGATCTGTTCATGGCCACCCCTCTCCATGCAATCGCAACCGCTCGCCTTCCCCACCACCTCTATCCATAACCTTGGCGCCCTACGTTCACCCAGCTTAAATATTTTAGATTAGTTACGTTCCATCTATTTACTCCGCCATATAGCATGGGATTTAAAGGTATATGTGGTCTATGCATTACGTCCTACATGTAGCATGGGATTTATATTTATGTAGTCTATGATATTGTAATGTTCTATCTTATATGAGTTTAAGAAATTATATTTTGAATTTTGTTAAGGGTGAGTATTAATTTCTTTGAAATCAGTGTTGACGGCGTTAAAGCATATTTGTTGATATTTAAAAAAAATAAAAAAAATAATTGAGGTGTTATAGTATTTTTTTTTTGGATATGGGATGAAAGGATTGAATTTATCATTATAATTTTTTTTTTATTTAGAGATTTGTTTTGGTAGACGATTAGGATATACTAACAATTTTATTCTTTATATAATTATAGAAGAATTGCTTTTGAACAATAGATTTAATATTTAGTAGATCTCAATAACTTTTAGTAATATTGAAAAGTTAAATTTAAAATAGGTATTTTAGTTATATCATAGATAAATGGATACAAAAATGTGGAAGTCAAAGGAGATAAAACTCAAAAAGAAGAATAAAAAATGGGTATTTCATATATAGTAAAATGATGAGTATTTAGAAATAAAAAGGTGTAGTAGGAAGGAGGTTATTAATCAAATCTTATGAGGTAGAAATACAAATAAAGGTAGTAATTATTACCATATAAATAGACATGGTATGGAATAACTTTATATAGTGAATCCCCTGTGATAACACCATAATGACTATTCCTATTACAAGTGTGACAAAATATTTTTCACAAATTGGCTTCAACATAATTTATAAGAATAAAATAAATTGATTTCTTAATGAACTTGGTGAACCTTAACTACTAGTCATCACAACAAATATGAGATAACTAAATCACTCACAATTAACTTATGAAAATTTAGGTACATCATTTTTTTTCACCCTATTTCTAGGTTGTAAAATTAACCTAATTTCACATTATTTTCAATAGAATTTATTCTAATGTGTTACAATAAATTACTAAATAACTCAACAAACATTGTTTAAAGCTATCTACTAAATATGTAATAGTTTAGGTAACATTCCCTCGTATTGGTTTTAATGCTAGTAGAGAAACAACTTTATATGTGAACTTGAACACACCCTCACTTAGAAATTCACTTTTAGTTAATAGTGGGAATAGCCGAAGTACAACATATTAATGGAATAGAACTTATAAAAGTCTTGACCAAGGATAAGACACTTAGTTATTTTTATTTAATATTCCAAATAGAGATACATAGAACTAGACATATATAATAGGTAAACTAGGCCTTATTAATCTCCAATAATTCATTAATAAGGAGAGACTTGGATATTCAAAAAATATGTCATTAAACTTATTGAAAAATCTTTGCTCCTTCAAAAAATTACCACTTAAAAATTACTCTAGCATCTAAGCTAATAAAAAATTAAAGATTTAAATTTATCCTTTATTCTCATATTCTCCCCAATCTTTTTGTAATCTTGATTTCCATTATCAACATTGATCAAGATTGATAATAAAGCTCATTGATGATCCTAAAATATTCTTTGAGGAAAAGAATAAAGAAACAAGCATGTGAGGTGTGCACAGGGGATTGCAACAAGGACTGATTGGGGTTACATGCAAATTCATGGAGGAGGCTCGGCCATCCTCCACCCTATGCATCTTTCTCATCAGTATAGGCTCATTATTGCCCTTTATTCTACCTTTATTCCACCTTTCAAATTGTGCTTCGAATGTGTGGCTTGGGATTTTTTCTTGGTATTATTTTCGCATGCATGTGTGGATTAATTTAAAGGGGTTAAATTAATGATGGAAGGGAGTACATTTCCCCTCTATGGCTTGTAAAAAATCCTAGAAGAGATTAATAAAGATAAAACACATACAAAATCTTTCAAAGACATTGTTGCAGAGGACATAAATTGCTTGTTGTCAGGCAAAAAACTTCTAGTGGAGGGTTTTGAAGATTTTGAAGGGAGAGGATGTAGAGGACAAGGTAAGTTCCCTTCGACATCCCCTAAAAAATTAGTCATGAATTTTGAATTTTGAATTAGATAATGCAATCTTAGAATAAAATAATAGGTTTTAAAAAATTGCTATATTCCTTTCCATTGTGGATATCTCCAAGGTCATAGCTAGAAATTATATGAATAAATGGTTGCATAATGTATGGGGATATTCATACTATAGAATGGTGCAATGTGGGTTGTTTGTGATCTTCTTTAAAAACTAGAAATCTTAAGAGGAAGTAATAAGAAAATAATTTTGGAATGTGGGTAAATCTTTGTTTCATGCTCTAGCATGGATGCTTGGAGCCCTAAATGATGAGGTCTTGGCTTTGTCAAGCCCTAGATGGGTGGCCATAAAACTTGTTTTTCCTAGGGTTTGGAATTTCATACTACTTCTATTAGAACACTACAAAAACATTATTAGGGTGGAGGATACCAATGCATCCCTCTCCCAATTAGATGTGCAAGCTTTGGTATCTCTCTACATAGGAGTTGAAAAAACTAAACTTTTGGAAGTTAGATTGAAAGTGTGAATAATTTGTTGTGCCCTAGAAATTCTTAGGGGCTCAACACTTGTTAACTCTATTGAAAGGAAGGGCATATAAGGAGAAATTTCCCTCTAATCTAAAAAAGAAGTCGTAATACTACCCCAACCAGGGGTAGGGTTGATAACAACTCCTATATGAAAAATACTATAGGGGGTAAGGAACTAGAATTTGGTAGGATGGATGATGACATCAGTAACTCAATCTTTGATTCACATATAAATGGTTCCCCTCTAAGAACTAAAAGGATGGAAATAGAGAAGCCAAGATTATCCCTAGATAGTATAAATGGGAATTGGGATCCATCCTTGGTGACTAACTGAAAAATTCCAAATGAGAATGCAGTAAAAATTCAAAACCCTAAGTTAGGAATTGGAAAACTCAACATCAAGGATCCCTTAGACCTAGAAGAAGTTCATAAAAAAATAAATAGTGAATTACCCATCTGTAATAATCAATATCTCACAAAGGACGGAGAGAAAAATAAAGTTGATGGCGAAAAGAATGTGCAACAATTGGTAATGCAGAAAATCAAACACAATATTACAAAAAGTGAACTTGATGGGTATTTGACAGGAATATAGACATTTCAATTGGTTGGCTTCTTTAGTCACTATTACAATGACATATGTGATTAGCAGAGCATGGGAAAAGTATTTTATGGTGCATATACATGGTTTTTATTTCTAAGGGCATATTATTTTGGAATACATTATTATAATTTAAAGTGTCCTTACAAAAGACATACTTATGAACAACTAGGCATTATGAGGTTCAATGTGGTCATACAATAATGTCCCATACCAACACAATGATAATTATTTTGTTTTGAGAAGGGGCAACATCGAGATCATTATTTGGGTCAAAGTGAATCTATGTTTTCGACACCATCATTATACCCTAAATATCATTGTTTAGCAAACACAAAGCATTGTGCAACCGACTTATGTCTTGGTAGGATTTGAGGAAATTTAATGGTTTTGTGGCTGGTAAAATGCAGAGAATGGTTTCTAGGTTGCACAAATAGATGGGTTTCAAGATGACAAAGTGGTATTCGACTTTGTCTGGTAGTTTTTCAAGTTTTCATAATGGTAATTTCATTCTTTGGAGTCCTTGTTTAGTTTATTTGGAGCTTGAAAATGATTAAATGATTGAGTTCTTCTTTGAATGTATTAATTGCAAGATAATGGCTGTTGGGTTTCTTTGTTGAGAATGTTGTTGACTTTGTGGTTTTTCAAATTCTTGGTGTTAGCAAGAATTTTCTTAATATTTTTGGGTTATTTCTTCTGAGTTCTTCAAACCTTTTTGGTAAGGCACACCATTGAAAAGTTTTTTTTATTAAGTAATTATATTGAGGGGTTTTGCATGTTCTTATCTATCAGTTCCTTGTGTTTATTATTTGAGTTTAGTGTGTCTACCATACACTGACATAGCAAGAAGTTAAAAGGCATTTTTGACAAGCAATCTAAAACTCTTACAAAGATTACTCCATGATGAAAGAAAGCAATTATGGAGACTTTATTTGAACAATTTGTAAAAGGTTACATTTGACAGTTATGACAAGAGACAGATGGCAACATATGTGAACTTTTGTATACTTACATAAATAGTGATTTATCACTGTTTGATGTTCAATGCTTTTAATAGAGATATCATGCTAAATGTAAATAGAATTTTGTGATTGAAGTCTTGCAAACATGATGTAAAAATGTTTGTATAACTGATATATTTAATATTTTAGAGATTCCAGAATGAATCTTTAATATATTAAATGTATTAGAATGAAAGTGAAATATGATTTGAAAAGAAATAGAAAAACCCTCTGTATTTTGCATTCTACATTGTTGGTGACTAAATGTATATGCAAATGAGGAATTCTTGTAACCAATGAGGTTCTTTGGTCAGTAAGGCCATTTTTGCTAGTGAGGCATTTGAAATCTATTAGTGAGATAGTATTTTCAGTGAGGAATTTGAAATCTATCAATGAGATAGTATTTCCAGTGAGGCATTGTAAACATAAATTTGTTTTGATGATTAAGCTTGTGAGGCATCATTTCTAGAGTGGTTTTTCTACCCCTAGAGGGTTTTCCACTCATCAAATTCTTTGTCTTATGGTAACATTGCTTTGATGTGATAATGTTTAAAGAATGTGATGATATTTGGTTTGCTTTAAAATTTCTTATATCAGTTCCTTAATGATTGCATTCAATTCATGAATGCATTTATCATTGAAATATTTAAAGCATAAATTATTCAATTCTTTTTCAAGGAAAAAGTTAAAATTTGTCTAAGACACTAATTCACCCCTCGTCTTAGTGTCTTCTTTACTCCAACATAGAATGACCATCTCAAGTTAAAAAAAAATCTAAATGAATTTGAAGAACAAAACTAGTGCATCACCATTTAGCAGGCTACCAATAGAAATGTAAAAAAGAAAACTTTGGAGGAAATTGAGAATAGTTCTAATAATAGAGATGGGGAAAGCCCTCCAAAAGCCTCCTCTATTAGTCACTTGGTGAACATGGAAGCAAGGAATGAGGAACACAAGATTAACGATGACAATACAAAACAAATAAAAATTAAGGTAATTAACTTAGAGCCAAACATATGGTGAAATGGCTCAAAATCTAATCTTAGTGAAGTGGTAATTCTAAATGATTTTGTAACACATTATAGTATGAATTATTCAAAGAATATAGAGGAGCCAAATGCTAAGTAAACCAAAAAAGAGGATGAGGTCCTTAAGTATGTGCTAGGGAAAAAAGAGGAAATCAAAGAAAAAAGAAAATAGAGCTATCATACTTATAGGTAGGGGGAGCCTCCCCATTGCTAAAGAAAAAAGAAAGAAAAATAGTGGGATTATACTTGTGGCCATTGCTAAGAGAGTATAAACTAAGAGTAGATTTCCTAAATGTTATGACAACTTTAGGAATGAAAAGGAGATCCTTCCAAAAAAAATTCTGATGAACATGAATTGCATGTCATGAAATGTTAGGAGACCTGAATCCAATAACATAAAAAATATAGTAATAAGATTCCTTAAGGAAAGGATTTGGTTCTTTTCCAGGAGGTAAAATCAATAGGATTCACTCTAGAGACCACCCTAAAGTTCATTTGGGGAGAAGCAACACTATTTGTCACCTATCATGAGAAAGGGAGGGGGGGTGCTGCTATTTTGTTGCCTTAGAAATGTGAGCAATATTTTATTGCTTCCGGTGTTTCTCATCATAATAGGGAAGTTTGGCTAACTATTAAAAGGAAGGAAAAAAGCTTTGGCTTTTGTTGTTTATGCCCCAAATGAATATACAGAAAAAATCATGTTGTGGATTTGGCTTCTCAACCTATAGGACATCCCTTGGATCTTTTGGGGTAATTTTAATTTGGTTGAAAGGAGTGAATATAAATGTGGAAGTGTAAATTTGGAATGGAAAGGAAATGAGATGCATTCATTGATCTTGTTGAAGGGAAAAAGAAAGATTGCACTAGCATTTGGTTCACTTGGTGTAATTCACAATAGGTGGGAGGATAATTTATTGTAGATTAGATAGGTTTTACATGAATATGGATTTCTTCTCAGTTGAACATGAAAGAGAAGGCTAAAAAGTAGAAGTGATTCCTTCTACCCTTTTTGACCACCACCTAATTATGGGAAAATTCTACCCTAAGGTTGCTATGGAAAAGGGGAAAATAAATGGAGGGGTTTTTCTTCTCAATACCAAGTTATTAAATGATAGTGATTGCAGGGATATCATTATATGGAATTTGGTTGTTATTGATGCCAAAAGGTGACATTGATGTCAAGGGGTGATTGAGAGATGTTGTGAATTTGGTAATAGAAGTGTTGGTATAGGTTGTTGATGAAAGGAACATGTTTTGCAAAGTTTGCAAAGTTTCTCAAAAGGTTGCAATATTGTCATGCAATATTGGCATACTATTGCAAAGGGTTCTTCCAAGTGTCTAAAGGATTACCTTAGGCTAGATTCAACATGGGCTTTTTGAGAAATTCTTAGAAATGTGAGTATTAGGTCCAGAGGATGCATGATGCGCTCAAAGAGGTTTAGGATTTATTGGCTAAACTCTATGTTTAAAGTCATGGTGATAAGTAGATGTATTTTATTGTTGACCATTTATCATAGGTTGCAGGTTGTTTAAGTTATAACTTAAGCCATTGAAGTCATGTTGGCAACCACCGACCAGACAAATTTTTATTAACTATAATATTTTTTTTCATATACAGAGTATTTGTATTTGGTGTGATCAACAACCTCCTTACTAGCTCACAGTGTTTTTGGTGGGTCCTAGTTCAACCCCATAGGATAGCGAGTAATGGCGAGGATTAAATGATGGTGATCATATGACTATCATTGTGGTCCCTTGCATCATGGTTCAAAGTTTAATTCAAACTAGATGTTTTATACAATGAGAGATGGTACTTGATCAATGGCTATGATCAAGCCTTGGAGATGTATGGATTCTCTACTAGCCTATGACATTCATGGTGGGTCCCTATCTAGGTCTCATGGGATAGCAGGAAATTGTGGAGATTGAGTGGTGTTTGATTAAAGGATGCATGAGGTATGATGTGGGTCTAGAATAAATAAGATGATAGTAGACACATGGTGGAAGATCACTCAATCAGTTCACATCACTATTGTGAAGTGAAGCAATGGGATGCTTCCATCGATGAGTGATGATGCTCAGAAGATAGTGGAAGATGATTATAGCTAAGGACAAATGCTATCTTCTCATTGCACCACTATGGTTTTGGTGGATCCTTGGGCTTGCCCTACAATATGGCATGCATATGACACATGTAAAGGAAGATAGTTGGTGAGATCTTATTACATCATGAGGATCCTTTACATTATAGAAATAGATGTTGATGCTCTCAATGAAGTAGCAATATGTGATGGGTTGAAGATCAACAATGCTAATTAAATGAAGATCATCCAATGGGGATGTTTTAAAGTTGAGAATGATTAATAAGGGATAGTTGATCATGGTGTGAAGGCTTTGAATCACTGGTTAGAATTTAAAGGTAAATGTTGCAAATGGCTAAGCCTGTGTGAACAAGGGTTTTTGGCTCTAAATTTGAAATTAATTATTCCAACTACACCAGTGACCGATATGAATGAAGATTTGATTGGGATAATAGTGACATAGAAAATTATAGAGAATGAGATCAAAATTAGATCGAATAATCATGAGAATTCATTCAATGCATATCAAATTTTGGGGTTTTACAGTTTGCTATTCTTAGAAAATTCTATATATTTGAATTTAATGATTGTGAGGCTCAATGTAGAGGTAGTATGAAGAAGAAGATTTCAGATAAATCCTAATATAATATTTGACTATGCATGAGAATCTTGAGGCACTCACTAGGTGATCCCACAATAGTGGTTTACAATTTTTGGCCAAACTAGATGCTAAAATAATTTTTTTAACTAAATCTTCACATTTGGGGACCTATAGTGGCTAAACCATGAGGATTTAGAAGATGATGCAAAATAGAGTTTCATGAAATTTTTCTATAGATTCTAAATATATTTTTTTCAAAAATTTTGGAATCAGATTGCACTTGTTTTTCCATCTCCCTTGAAAACTAGTTTTTTCCATGAAAACATCATTTTAAAAAGTGACGCTCACCATATAACACATAACTTTTTTTGCATGAAGGATAAAATTCTAATTCTTTCAAATTTAGATTTTTAACTCTGATATCTAGTGCTTCCACTTGGTTAGATAGTTTTTTATTGAATATTTTTTGTTTAATCAAGTTTCAAAGTCAAACTAATTACAATTTAGACATAACACGATCATATAATGTGTAACTTTTTTTGTATGTATCAAAATTCAATTCTTTTTTGTTGGATCAAGAACTACAATATCTAGTGCACTCATATTTTTCAATATTTTTTGACAATATTCTATTTTTCCACATGCGTAGAACAAAGAGTTTGATTTTTGGTGAAAAACCTACATTCACAAGAAATAAAAAATAAATATAATAATTAAATTAAATTTATTTAAAATTATACATTTTGGGAAGCTTATAATAAGTTATACATACTTACAAAAATAAATTTTAAATGAATTAATTTGATCCTCCAAAAGTTAAATAAAAAGTTGTTTTTTATCATCATTTTGATAGGTGTAAAGGAGACTCTGTTATAGGTATGGTTTAAAACTAGTAGGGTTCTATCCAAGTGGGTTTGATCTAAGGTAGTTTGATCAAACCCTCTTCAATTGGAATAATTTAAATGAAATTTTAAAGGCTTAAATCATATATTTTCTAAAAATATGTGATTTAGCAAGAATCATAATCTCCCAAAAATTGTAAACTAGCTTTGTACGATCACTAGTTGGTGAAGTAGATACAAAATAGAAAATAAAATTCTGACTAGAAGTTCTTAGAAACCAAGATCAGATTTGCAAACCAGAATAATCCTTCCACTAAAGAGAAAAACAAAAAAACAAGAGATTTGCAAGATGTGCAAATATTATTATTCAAGAGTTCAATAATTACAAGATAATGATTTGCTTTATAAAAGCAAAGATGCAAACCTAATCTTATCTTGAGCAACAAGATAGCTCGATAAGATAAAGATGAAAGCCTAAAACTTATGAATTAAATAAAGCCTAAGTAAACTTATGCAAAGTGTAATTAAATACTAATTACACCAACACCCCCCCATAAGTGGAACTTAGGGAGAAGAAAATTATTATGCAAAGATGAGTCCCGACAACTAGGCCTGATGAGGTACCCATTTACAAATGCAAGAAAGGAGTAGAGAAGGAAAAACCTAGTGGGACAAAACCCCCTTACAATGAGATGACATACTGCAAAGAAACACTGGAAGAACTCTGTAGAGTAACACTGAAACCAAAATTTGGAAAGCAAGGAAAAAATTTTCTGTCTACTACTGAAACTAGATGAGAGTCACTGATTGACTCAAGGAATCATGAAAAAAGTGACAATAGACCCGATGCCTTGGAACACTGAAAAACTCCAAATGGGAAAAACCCTAGAATCTATGAAGCAATAAGCAATTATTGAAAGATGTATTACTGAAAATGAAGTGCAAAGATGCAAGATGCACTCTCCAACTGCCAAACCATCCAAGTAATCGCCAAACAACCCATCGGGCTAAATCTAGAATAAGTGATAAATCTGGGATAGATACAGAAAAAGTGCATGGACAACAACATGGAGCTCCTCAATACCTTTCCAATGCTTCAAACGAGGAAAAAAACAAAGATTGTGGCAAAAAGTTATGAGCTCGGAAGCATAAAAAGTACATCTAACTTCAAACAGAAATAAATGTAGGAAAATAGTAAAATACTAAAAAATAAATAGCATGACTGGAAAGTGCTCAGAACTAGCTTTCCGATGATATCTCGTTTGCTCGATTTTGATACCATATGCCCAAGTTATGACCAAAAGAAAAAAATTGCTCTTTTAGGGCAAACTAGGGTTAGGAGGGGCAAAGAGGGCCATACAGACGCTGATGTCATTGGTTCGCAAGTATAAATTTGATGGCCATCTGGCCATCATTGCAAAAAATTGGCGCCCCTGCAAATGAAAAAAAATTTGGGCCCCTGGTCCTATGCGCGACCAAGGGCTGGTGGGCTGGTGTAGGGGTGGATCCCCTGGTCCTCCATAGGACCTGCGCCTGTCCTACTGGGGGCTCGCGGGGGCTGGCTCGACCTGGCGGTGGGTTGGTGGTTGCTGCCCGGTGGCCGCCAGGTGGCAGAGAGGTGGCCGCCTGCCTTCTGTGAGGGTGGCACACAAAATATTTCAAAATTAAAAATTTTAATATATTTTTAATTTTTTTTTCAAAAATAGTGCCTCGATCTATGTGTTGGGGAGGCTGTACAGATAAATTTTTTTTCCTCACAAACAGTTGACGCCGAATATAGGCATGCTTACAGTTGATCTTTAGGTTTTTGGACACTCCAGACACGATGGTGACCTCCGTTTGTGCCCAAACTGCTCTGAAAATTTTGCTATCTTTTGAACTTGCAAAAAATCTCTGAACTTGAAACTCACAGAGAGGCCATATCTTCAGATCACGAACAAGCATCTGTAGGTCTAGAGCTCTGATACCATGTTAGAAACCAAGATTAGATTTGCAAACCAGAATAATCCCTCCACATAAGAGAAAAACAAAAAAATAAGAGATTTGCAAGAAGATGTGCAAATATTATTATTCGAGAATTCAATAATTACAAGATAATGATTTGCTAAGTTATAAAAGAAAAGATGCAAACCTAATCTTATCTTGAGCAACAAGATAGCTCGATAAGATAAAGATGAAAGCCTAAAATGTAGGAATTAAATAAAGCCTAAGTAAACTTATGTAAAGTGTAATTAAATATTAATTACACCAACAAAAGTGTGGAATGTGTGGAATAGAGTGCATATTTCAAGAGGAGAGTTGTGAAAGATATAGTGCATATTTGAAGAGAGTATTTTGAGCTTCTTGAGGCAGATAGAGAATGCACTAAGAGAGAATAGGAAGAGTAAATAAAAACAAGAGGGGTGCAAAACATTGTGCAATTACAAGATAAGTTGTAACATTGAATTGTAGTCAAATTGTAATATCTTAAGTTATAAATGTGATTGTTAGGTGTCATTAGATATCTGGGTAGGTGCTTAGATTAGGAAGTGGGTGCTTCTTTGGAGTGGGTGCTCCTAAAACTAGGCGATTGGTGTATCCTTAGGGTTGATTCCCTTAAACTTTGTAACAAAACATTTAGCTTATGAGGCTAGATTATGGCAGTAGATCCTAGCAGTGTTTCTCATTGTGGTTTTCCCATATATTGTGTTTTCCACATATATCTAGTGTTATGTGATGTTTATGTGTGTGCATTCTTATGTTTCTGCATAATAAGTTTTAATCTTCACTTTTACAGCTTAATGAAATAATTTGCACAAAATTTAATATCTATTGATTCACCCCACCCACCTTAGTAGATTGTTTTGTTAAAAAAATTTGTATCAGAGCTTTATGTTCCCTAGGAGAAGCTTAATTGGCTTGGGTGGATCTTGGAAAAGTGAACAAAAAGTCCAATCATGAAGGTTCTTCTACGAACAAGGCACCTCAATTTGATGGATCAGATTATGCCTTCTATAGTGTTATGATGCAGACATATTTTGGATCTTTAGGGTTTGATGTTTAGATGTTGGTTACGAATGGATATACACCATCGACCACACCTCCCATTGATGTTGCTGGTAAGAAGGATTATGAAAACGATGAAAAGGAAAAGCATGACATTCTCTATGGTTTCACTAGACTAGTGTTTGTCATAGTTATGCATTGTAAAACTGTACATGATGTCTATGAGAAGATGAAAAGCATCTATGAAGGGGATGGGGTGATCCCATAATACTTGTTTACAATATTTAGCAAAATCCACTAAGCTGAGTTTTCCTAACTAAATCTTCACTTTTGGGCATCTATAGCGGCTAAACTGTGAGGAATTTGAAGATGATTGAAACTAATGATTTGTGAAATTTTGTCTGTAGATTCCAAATATATTTTTTTTCAAAATTTTTGGAATCAAATTGCACTTCTTTTTCCATGTCCTTCAAAAAATATATTTTTTTAGGAAACACCATTTTTATGGAGTGATATTCACCATATACAACATAAATTATTTTGCATGAAGGATAAAATTCTATTTTTTTCAAATTTAGATTTGTAACAATGATATCTACCACTTTCTTTTGGTTTCATAGTTTTTTATTGAATATCTTTTACTTAATCAAGTTTCAAAGTCAAACCAATTACAATTTAGACATAGGTGGACCATATACAACATTACTTTTTTTGTATGTATCAAAATTTAATTTTTTTTATTAGATCAAGGACATCAATATCTAGTGCACTGATATTTTTCCACATGTGCAAAACAAAGAGCTTTATTTTTGGTGAAAAACCTATGTTTAATCAAACTAAAAAAAATACATAATAAAACAAAAACATATTTAAATTGCATTCATTGGATAACTCGTTCTAAGGACTACCATCATCCAATTGGGTCTATGAAGTCTCTTGCATTTTCATCCTCAATGCGAGCTATGAAGGGAAAAATTCTAGAGATTTTTAGTGCTAGAGGGGGAGAAGGGGGGAAATGGGGGGTCCTAGACAACCAAGGGATTCACTCAAACCCCCTTGGTTCTAGTGAAGCCCCCTTTAATGCAATTAAAAAACAAATCCATTAAAGGGGGTTTCATTCAAACCCCCTGGTTCTAGCAAACCCCTTGGTTCTATCAAGCTGTTTTGAGGTTCTAGTGAACCCTCCTAGTTCTAGCGAACCCCCTAAAGTGTTTTCCATTTGAAAATGAATTTTTCCTTCCTCAATGGAATTGTGAACTAGTTTTGTGGGTTTACCTGATGATAAGGTAAAATTGGCAAAGTTAAATTTTTTGAGTCTAGCCAGGTTTGAAGGTCTAAAGATGGGCAAAGAAGAAAAGATTGTGCAAAATATATTCTAAGAGTTGAAGAGATAGTGTAAATTTTATCGAGGTTTGGAGAAGAAGTTAAGAAGCTCTTGGTGTGCAAAATTTTCTAAGGAGGTTAATGTCGATGAAGAATTATGACTCAGATCTGCACTGAAGAAGAAGGAAGAGAAGTGGAAAAACTCAAGCTTGATGAGCTACATGGTATATTCAATAAATACAAGATGAGAATGGGAAATGTAAAATCATCTACAAAGGAAGCTGCATTCAAGGTTGCAAACAAGGAAAGAGTTGAAGCACCCATGAAAGTCAAGGAAGTTGCCTATACATCAAAAAATGAAGAGAAGAAAACTTCATTAGAAGACTAAGGAGAGAATCCAGGAAGTATAAAGGTATGTTACCCTTCAAGTGCTTTGCCTATGGTAAAATAGGACACTTTTCTTCTAAATTCCCTTATAAGAGGATAACTCTAAATAAGAATAAGATGCAAGATAGATAACCTTACTATTCTAAGAGGAATAATGTTGGTAAGAAGAAAAGGAGCTTTATATTCAAGAAAAAGTGACTTTTATCTAATGTTAGTGATATTTCAAATGATGTCTTAGATGGAGTGCTCTTACAATGAAGAAATAGAGAATAATTTATCTTCATGTCCAAGACTTCGATGAAAAAAAAACATGGTATCGGTAAATATCTTGGAGAAGAGGAGGCTGACATAGATGCGGAAGGAGACTCATCTTTTCGCTAGAGATATTGACAATGTAAGAGATAGGGTTGGCCGTACTAAAAGGGAGAATAAGTAGTTAACTAAAGATCTAAAGAATCCAATCAGTTGGTGGTAAGTTTGAAACTTCAACTGGAGGAATCCAAAAGAATGGAAGAAGTGGTAAAATACAAATTAGAATCTGTGGACACTGATTTTGGTATCTAAGGTTCTCTTACACTTCTAGGATTTTTCACCTAAAAGAAGAGGGATGGACCAAAATGTGTAATTTCCGCACTCAAAACTATGCAAGAATGGATGTAATATTCCTAAATGTAATGTACTAAATGCATTAAACTGATAAAAGATATGAATTATTAATGTAAAACCTAAGAAATGCAAGTTGTTTGAAAACACATTGTGATATGTAGAATGATAGATTAAATACAATAAATAACAAGATAAACATGATAAATAGAAACTGTGCACCTAGAAACTAATGAAGGACAGAGTGAATACTGTAATTTTCTTTGAAATACTAATTTTTTAACCAACTGGGACACTTACGCCAAGCTGGGTGACTTAGTCCAAGATTAAGGAAACTACTTTGAAACCTATTTCTGCCAATTGGGTATCTAGGTCTGCAAAAAAAATTGATAGACAAGTGTAGTGGGACTAAGTCACCACTGTTGGTGACTTAGTCCAATTTGCATTTTTTTCAAATCTAAAAGTGGAAACAAAAGCCCTGGTCTAAACTCTATTTTATGACGGAAACCTAGATCTGTATTTGTGAAAAATATCTACAAAACCTAGTATAAATTGGTTTCTAATGGGGGGTTTTCCTTGGTAAAACCCTTAGTTGGTATTTAAACCTTGAAAGAGATGATAAAATATGCATAAAACCCTAGCCCTAAGTGCGTCTAAGACTAGGAAGTCTAAAAATAATATGCAACCCTATTTTAATATGCAAGAATAAGATGCATATAAATGAAACTAGGAAGATGCATCTTGACTCATTCCAAGAGATCCTTAATCACATTGGAAATGAAACTTAATGAAATGAAAGCCTTCTTTAGGCTGAAAGTAGAAAGAAAATGGAAGATGGAATCACTTTGAAAAAAAGTCCTTAGGCTTGATTTGATGGCAGTTGCATCTCCTCAACCTAGATTTCTCCATGATTCTCCATAGGAATCCATAATGAACCCTTTCCAATGTGAGATCTTGGGAAAAAATTGAGCTTGAAGACCTACAAAAACCCTAACTTAATGCCCTAAAGCTTCAACTTTACTATAGATAGACTAATAAATATTCTTGTGAAAGATATTCAATACTCAACTCTTGAATTTGTTTGTTGAAAATGACTTAATGTTGTAAAAAATGACCTAAGAGCATATATTTATAGGAAACAATGCCTAATTTTTCATTATTTTAACTTCACAGGCCGACATCCATTAGAAATTTGAATTAAAATTGATTCTTTCCTACTCAAAGTGAAAATCCCTCAAGGGACTAAGTCGCCACCTTGGGACTTAGTTCCACCAGGGGTTTTTGAGGTGGGTTTTCTAGAATTTGTGTGATTTGAATGTTGTTTGTTGGGATTTGTATGATTTATGAGTGGAATAGGCCTTAAAGCCAAAATAATGAGTATTAGGGGTCTATAAATGCTATTTTTAATGGGTGATTAGTGCAAGGGTGTCTAAAATAGGACCAAATTAAGCACAACATTGCCTCTTTCTTCAAGAGTATACAATTTTTGGTGACACAAAATCTAATGGGGATGAGTGTATAAAACTTGAGGCAAAGATAGTCACTTTAAGGAAATAATTGGAGAAATCCAAATAACATATTGAAAAAGGCTTGAAGCTAAAGGGAGGCTCAAAGATCCTTAATGGATTATTAAGCACACAACTTCTAGCAAACAAAGAGAAATTAGGTTTAGGGTTGGAGAAAGGAAATAGTTCCTTTATTAATGCTTCTGAAAAATTCTTTGAGATATTTAGAGTAGAAGAAAAGTCGAGTTCAGGGTACGTGTAGGATCATCATGGAAAAAACAGGCCCTTAAGTGGCATTTTTTTTGAAAAATCAGAGTTAGGCAACTTGACGTAAAAATTTGAATAAGGTATCTATATTATTTCAAAAATATGTAAGAATAGAATCTATAGAAAATTTAATGTAGTTTCTAAACTACTAGGCTTATTTAAAAATGAAAAAATCTATTTGGTGAAAATTTGAAATTTCAATTTAGTAGTACTTAAATTTCAAGGAAAGAAGTAGGTGTCTATCTAACCACCCTAACCACAATAAAATGATAATATATTTTTATAATATTCTAAATACAAGTAGATGACTCATGTTTGTATGTGATGCATATTTTTTGTAATTTTTTTCCAAGTAAATAATTAATTATGAATTTTTTATTACAACTTTTCAAGAATATAAAAATATGTGCATTTGAACACCTTGACTTGGTCAAAACTTCATGAAATTCTTTTTTTTTTAAATCCTATTGTATGTGAAGCATATAATGTGATACATGTTTTGTATTCAAAAAATGTGATACCATTTGTGTAGACACGTGAAATTAGCATTGTGCACTTAATTAGCATCATATTCAAACATTCATTAGGTAAATCAAGTTCATTTAGTTCAATCTCTAGGTATCATCCATTTAAATTGAATAAAGTAACTTTATTTAATTTAAACCTTTCATTACCTCATTTGATTAAATTAATCAATTTTAATCAAATCCTAACATTTCATCTTTCGTAAACCATCTTCTAAGTTCATCTCCTTCAAATTAATCAACCTTTATCTTACATCCTCCTTTTAATTAAATAAACCAAACTTTATTTAGTTAAATCCCAAATGCATATTCCATCCCTTTTGATTTAAATAAATTAAAGTATTTAAATCTAATAGGTCAAAAGCATCTAATCATCATCTTAATTAATCTAATCCTGATTAAATCTAATCCAATCACCTATCACATCCTCTAGCTTTTCCCACTTGCACAAATAAATCAATTTATTGATTTATTAAAATCCTCATTTTCCCTCAACAAAACATCTTTTGAGAATATTCCTCAAGTTTGAATTTGAGAGCAAGTTGACTCGTCCCTTCCAACATTTCAATAACTTCTCTCTTACATGTCCCCCACTTAGCATTTAACTCTCAAATTCAAATTTGAATCTCCGCCTCTTTGGCACATTGATCAAAATGTGCTCATTCCTCAACCTATGACAAGTTCACAAGTGGCTCCTTCCTATTGGTGGATCTTTAGTCCCACTTCCTCCATATTTAACATTCTTCTATCCTTCTTGGCTATAAATAGAGAGCTTCCCTATTTTATCAATCCTCCACAACTTGATCCACAATCTCATGCAAAGTTACTCTCTTCAATTAAGAGCTAATTTTGTCCACTTTACTCCATCTTCAAGGCATTGCATCATTTGAGTTTTAGCAAGGATTGGGAAAGGGTCACTTGCACAATTGACACCAATCCAATATGGAATAGGTATATGTCATGTCTTTAATTTCTTTTAATCCTTGTTATTTGTTGCATTTCTTGAGCATTGACATGTTATTTCATAGGAGCATTTGATAAGTTTGCATATAACTAACCCATGTTTGAGATTTTAGAGCGTATGTAGATTTTCAAGGGTGCTCACAATTTGAAAGTTATAGATTTTTTTTATCATCCTATGAATCAAGAATTTAGTCATAATTCAAATAGAAAATCAATAATAATTATTTATTAAATTCAAAGTAAAACATAATTTATATTGGTGGAAAGTTGAGAATCTCCTTTAAAAACCTTTTCATTTCATTAATTTAGGGTAAGAAAAAAGTCGTTAGCCACATATCCTACACATACTCATCATATGACCACTTTTTGGCCCATCATGATCCTACACATACTGTCCAGTTGGTGAGAAATCATGCAAGGAGGATGTATTTAGAGAAAAAGAGAAACCTGTTGAGGTGAAGAAGCATAATGAAGAAAAGAAGCCAATTGTCGAAATGAAGTATAACCTATCAGCTCTAGACCAACAAAAGAAGAAGCCAAACACAAAAATGATTGATGTTGAATGATTCACAAGGGTGAGATATACAAGGAAACCAATAAAAAGAAGACTCCCCTCAAAGAGGTGCTATGACCAATTATTCTTCATACTTTTATGGATATTGTTATACATGTAATCAATTTGGTCATAGGACTAGAGAATGCAGTCATTCCTAAGAGTACAAACTTTGGAAGTAAAAATAAAATTTCTCCCTTAGTTAACATGAATGTAATGTGTTTTAATTGCAATAATTTTGGTCATATAGCTAGGAATAGTAGAAAAAGATTCATACGACCAAATGTTCAGTTTAAGAAGTAGAAAAATATACCTCCTAAAGTGAAAGATTAATATAAAGTTGAAAAGAAACCTAAGAAGGTGTGGCAGGAGAAAGAGCATAATCCCACACAATCAATGATTGCACAAATTATACTTCATGGAATAAAAAAAACTTGTGGGTAATTGATAGTGGCTAGTCCAAGCATATGTCTAGAGACAAACAAAAATTCATCCAGTATAAGAAATGAATAGAAGAATTAGTTAGTTTGGGTGATACTATGGTTGTGAAGTTTTGTGGTAAATGAATCTTGAGCATAGATGAGAAGAATAAGACAAAATATGTCCTATATGTTGAAGGTTTAAAGCATAATCTTCTAAGTGTCAGCCAAATGTGTGACAATGGTTACAAAATTATATTTAATTTTGAAAACTACAAAATAACGAAGAATGGAAAGACAATTACACAAGGAGTAAGGACTGATAGAAATCTCCATAATCTTTGTGAAGTAAAAGGCCAATATTGTTTGGTAAGTGAAGTTGATGAGTTTTCTATGGCATAGGAGATTGTGACATGCAAATTTTGACAAGTTAGTTAAAATAAGCTTAAAAGGATTAGGGTGATCCCACAAAGCTGGTTTACAATTTTTGGGAGATTCTAATTTTTGCTGAAATCACGTATTTTTAGAAAATATAATTATTTAAGCCTTAAAAAATTTCCATTTAAAGCATTCCAATTGAAGAGGGTTTTACCAAACTACCTTATATCAAACCCCCTTGGATAGAACCCTACTATTTTTAAACCATACCTATAATAGAGTCTCCTTTACACCTATCAAAATGTTGATAAAAAACTACTTTTGATTTCTATTTTGGGGGATCAAATGAATTCATTTAAAATTTAGTTTTTTGTAAGTATGTAGCCCTTATTATAAGCTTCCAAAAAAGTATAATTTTAAATAAATTTAATTGTATTATTATATTTATTTTTTATTTCTTGTGAATGCAGGTTTTTCACCAAAAATCAAGCTCTCTATTTTGCACATGTGGAAAAATAAATGATTATAAAAAAATTTCACAAATATGAGTGCACCAAATATTGAAGTCCTTGATTCAAAAAATAAAAAAAATTGAATTTTGGTACATACAAAAAAAGTGGTGTTATACACTCCACCTATGTCTGAATTATAATTGGTTTGACTTTGAAACTTGAATAAGGAAAAAATATTCAATAAAACACTATGAAACCAATTAGAAGCACTAGATATCATAGTTACAAATCTAAATTAAAAAAATATATGATTTTATCCTTCATGGAAAAATAGTTGTGTTATACGGTGAGCGTCACTCCTTAAAAATGGTGTTTAATAAGAAAAAGCTAGTTTTTGGAGATGGAAAAAGAAGTGCAATATGATTCCAAAAAAATTGAAAAAATTATATTTAGAATCTACAAAAAAGAATTCACAAATCACTAGTTTGCATCATCTTCAAATTCCTCATGATTTAGCCGCTATACGTGCCCGAAAGTGAAGATTTAGTTAGAAAAAATTAGTTCAATGTCCAGTTTGGCCAAAAATTATGAACTAGTATTCTGTGATCACCCATTAGTTAGGAATATTCCTAGGTTGACTAAGCCTAAAAAAATTGCTTGCAAAGGATTTTAGTAAGGAAAACAAACAAGGGTTTAGTTTCCAACAAAGGATTAATATTCAACTACAAAACCCCTACAGAGAGTTCATATTGATTTTTGTGGTCCCACAAGGACAAGAGGGTTGAAATGTGAGAGATACTTCATGCTACTAACTGATGACTATACTAGAATGGAATGGGTTACATTTCTCAAGGAAAAGGCTAAGGAATTTGAAAAGTTCAAGATATTCAAAAGGATGGTTGAGGAGACCACGAGAAGAATTGATTGCTTAAGATCAGATAGAGGAAGAGAATTCACATCAAGTGAATTCATTGAGTATTGTGAGGCTCATGAAATTAAAATAAAATACATTGCACGAAGAACTCTTCAATAGAATGGAGTAGTTCAAAGAAGAAATAGAATAGTTAAAGATATGGCTAGAGCAATGTTGAGTGAAGAAAAATTTGTAGATACTTTTAGAGAGAAGTGTTCCACATTGTAGTTTACATTCAAATCAGAGCTCTAATAAGAGAAAATAGTGGTAAAATGCCATATGAACTATGGTACAACAAGCCCACGTCTATCAAGTATTTCAAGGTGTTTGGTAGTAATTGCTACATAAAGAGAGAAGAGGAGAACTTGGGGAGCTTTGATTAAAGATTTGATGAAGGAATATTTTTAGGATATTCCACTCAAAGAAAAGCTTACAAGTGTTACAAAAAGAGGCTCCACAAGATTGTGGAGAGCATCAATGTTAAGATTGATGAAAATATGAATAATATTAAGCCAAGTAGAAACAATTTTGAAGCTAAATCAAAGGATAAATAATTTTTTTTTGGAAATGAGGAAGAATAGTCTAAAGAAGAAGTTGAAAAGGCACTTAAAAAGTATGTGCAGAAGGATCACCCTATAGATCAAATAATTGGAGACAAAAATGAAGGAGTCCAGACTAGGAGAAGACTTGCAAGAAATAAGGAACAAGCAAACTTTGCTATCCTATCTCAAATTGAGCCAAAAATATTTACTAAAGCCAACAAGGATGAGATTTGGATAAAGGCCATGGAGGAAGAGATCAATCAGATTAAGAAGAATAAAACATGGGGATTAGTTCCTAGACCCCCAAGGAAAAATGTAATTGAAACTAAATGGGTGCTTAGAAACAAGATCAATGAAGATGGAGCAATTGTAAGGAAAAAATGAAGGTTGGTGTGCAAGGGGTATTCACAAGTTGAAGGCATCAACTTTGAAGAAACATTTACACTTGTTGCAAGATTAGAAGCTATTAGAATGTTTCTTGCATTTTCAGTTTACAAAGGATTTAAAGTATATCAAATGGATGTTAAATTTGTATTCCTAAATGTAAAGCATGAAGAGGAATTCTACATTGAACAACTAAAAGTGTTTTAGCCATTAGAAGAAGAAGATTATGGTTGCAAATTGAGAAAAGCTTTGTATGGTCTAAAATAAGTACCTAGATGATGGAATTCTAGACTATACCAGTACCTGCAACAACAAAGGTTCAAAACGGCATGTGAAAATAACAATTTATATTTAAAATTTGAAGGTTAGCACATGATTATTGTTGTTGTGTATGTTGATGACATCATATTTGGTGGTAGTAATGACAAAATGTGTAAAATATGTGTTACACATATGCAAGATGAATTTGAGATGTCAATGTTAGGTGAGTTGTCACTATTCCTTAGTATACAAATTGCACAAAAAGATAATGGGATATTTATATCTCAAAATAAATAGGCTAAGGAAATGCCTAAGAAGTTTGGTATGGAGGATAACTGAACTAGTCAATACCCCCATGATAACTGGTTGTAATTTTATAAAATAAGATGAACCACTAGATGCAAATCACACTGTGTATAGGTCATTGATTTGAAGCTTTTTATACTTGACTACATAAAGTCTAGATATTATGCAAGCAGTGTGAATGGTAGCAAGGTTTCAAGCTGCACCTAAGGAGTCTCATGTCAACAAAGTAAAGATAATTTTCAAATTTATCAAAAGCACTATTGACTATGGGCTATGGTATCCCAAGAGAAAAGGTTTTACTTTATCAACAAATATAAATGAAGATTGGGAAAGAAGTGTAGATGACAAAAGAAGCACAAGTGGTGGAGCATTCTTTTTTTGGGAAAAAAATTAGTTTCTTGGGTGAGTAAAAAGTAGGAATCTATAACTCTCTCTAGAGTAGAAGCAGAGTATGTATCGGCTACAACATGTTGTACTCAAATCTTATGGATAAAGCAAACACTCAAAGATAAGGTTAAGTGCAAATATCTCATCCCTATTCTTTGTGATAATTCAAGTTCCATAAACATCTCAAAGAATCCAATGATACACTCGAGAACAAATCACATATCAATCAAGTATCACTTTATCAAAGAAGGTTGCAAACAAGGAAGTCAACATGGAATATGTTCCCAAAAAAGATTAGGTAGCTGACATATTCACCAAGCCTTGTTCCCACAAAAGATCAGGTAGGGAACAATTTGAATATCTAAGGAAGAATTTGGGAGTAATTTATCTCACATCATATCACTAAACTCTTAGAGATAGGGCATGGATCTAGGGGAGATTCACATAAGTTTCATCTATCCCTAGAAATGAAGAGAGAGGTCAATCCAAGTAAGATTATTTTACAAATTTCTAACAACTTGATGGTTGCAAATTAAAGAATTTCCTCTATAATAGGGGGAGAATCCACTCAGGGAGAGAGTATCCAAAGGGGAAGAAAGCTAAAAATAGACCCTTTTCCATTGATTTCAATGGGGGAGTAAGATGATAAAATACTCAAGAAATGATCATGAGTGTATGTTCAAAAGGAAGTTGTTTTTCTTAATAGGTACATGGCATAAATTGTAATATCTATCATTGGTATCATACCTAATTAGTTTGAGCATTTAGTTTTGCCATCAATGAAAAAGGGGAAGATTGAATTCAAAGATTTGGTTGTCAAAAGGTGACATTGATGTCAAGGGGTGATTGGGAGATGCAATGAATCTAGTTATGGTAGTGTTGGTACAAGTTTATGGTGAAAGAAGCTTATTTTGAAAATGTTGCAAAGTTGCTCAAAATGTGGCATTGTTGTAATGCAATATTGGAATATCATTACAAAGGGTTCTTCCAGGTGTTTGAAGGATTATCTAAGGCTATATTCAACATGGGTTTTCTTAATACTTCTCATAAATGTGAGATGTAGGTCTAGAGGATGCATGATGTGCTCAGAGAGGAATTATTTGTGCTCTCATATAGGTTTAGGGTTCACTGGTTAAACCATAGGTTTACAGTCATGGTGATAAGAAGATGTTCTATTTTATCATTGATCATTTATCATAGGTTACATGTTTCTTAAGTTATAAGTTAAGCCATTGAATTCATGTTGGAAACTAGCCCCCCTTCCTAGTATTCACCGGCCAAAAAAATGTTTATTAACTAGAATATTTCCTAAGTCACTTATGGAGTATTTCTCTTTGGTGTGATCAATAATAGTGTTTGAGGCTTGAAGATCAACGACCTCCCTACTAGCTTGCTTCATTTGTGGTGGGTCATGGTTCAGCCCAATGGGATATAGAGTAACACTGAGGATTGAATGATGGTGATCGAACAACTATCGTTGTGGTCTCTTGTATCATGATTGAAAGTGTAGTGTCAAAAAATATCATGGTGTACATTTTCACACTTGACTTAAGAATAATTAATGATAAATCGGACTTCATGACACCTTGATCTAGTGTTGTGAGGTGTTTTACACATCCACATTAGGTCTTGGGCCTGTTTAAGCTAAATTAACTTAACTTTTCCTTAATTTAATCTTGTAAATTCTATTTGTTTAAATATTCACATTAAATTTAGGAGGACTATAAACTAAACACACCTAATCTAGTGTTGTAATGGGTTTTACACATTCACATGGGATTTAGGGCCATTTTTAGCTAAATAGACCCAATTTTTCCTTAATTTAGTGTTGTAAAGTGTAATTATTTACACTAAATCATGTTGGATTTTGGGCCCTATTGCATTTATAACCTTAATATCATCATTAATAGGCCCCTATGACCCCATATTATGCATCCCAAGGCATGTAATAAAAAACTTGACAAGATCAACATATAAACTTGATTTACACAGTTTAGCTGGCAAAATAGCCCCTGTGGGACCCATTCACCACTTTGGGAAAATGAGTCCAATCCAGGTAGGAATCATTCATCTAGCTTGGTGAATGAGTTCCAATTGGCTTATTTTCAAGTTTTGAGTAGGAAATACTAGGCTTTAAGTTCAAATTTCTTATATGTTAGCCTTGGGGATCTAAAAAATGGTCATTTGAGTGAATTTCCTATATAAACAAGCTTCCAAATCACCATTTCATACAAGCCTACATGATATCAAGTCAAGCACTCAAGAGTTAAGCTTCCAAGTCTTCACAAGAGCATAAAGAGAGCATTAAAGATCATTTTTAATGGATCCAAGGGTGGAATTCTTCATCAATTGTTGTAGAAATTCAAGATCCATCATCATGTCAAGGGTAGAAAGCATAAAGCATGTTATTGAGCTAGTGTTGTGATGTTGCATTGAAGATCGAAGATCAAATATTCTTCTACACCTATTATCAAGATCAAGATCTGCATCTTTCATGGCCATTTCATGTTGAGTTACAAATTTATAAAGCATCATTTACAAGGCATCATTCAAGGTATCATTGTTCATGTTTCATGTTTCATGTCCTTGTTTCATTATTTCATCATTTGGTTTAATTACCTAAAGTGGGTTTGACTAAGGCAGACCCCCATTCACTAACAATCAACAAATTTTCTCCTCTTTACATGTGTGATTGCAGAACTAAGTTTCTTGGAGCTTCAAAGATCATTGAAGATTAGGTTACAAGCTTGTTGGAGTTTTCTTCCTATTTTCAAGGCCATAATCCTCACTAAAAGGTCATCTACAACCTCAAAATCAGAGGTTCAGATCCAAAAACCTAGAGAAGCAGATTGAATAGACTAAGAAGAGTAGATGCAGACCTTCAAGTTGCAAAAAATCCAAACTAGACTCATTCACCACAAGTGGCGAATGAGTCCCACTGTAGGTATTTTTAGAAATTTTTATAGATTTAGATACCCTTTCATCTGAAACTTGCTCCTATGCAAAAATCCAGTATTGGGATTCATTTTCCTAGAATGGAAAATGAGTCCCACAAGGTCAAAAAGTTAGAATTTCTAGCATTTCAAGACTCCTAGCCATCTCCTGATTTCCAGGTGCACACATTCTGTTCTATAGCTCTCTATTTTGTTCTTCTTTCATTCCTAGGTCATTTAAATTAGGGTTGCATCATATTAGGGTTTTACATTTCATCTTGTATTTAAATGTCTTTTCCAAGTCTTAACTTGGTGGGGAACCGCTTATTAGATCATATTCAACGCCTAGAACAACCCTCTTGCAAGATCTCTTTCTATTTTCCATTGAGATCTGAAGGGTTTGTTCTTGAGTGAAAGTGAAAAATTCCCTTTTAGGTCCTAAACCCTAATAGATGAAGCAAAAAAAATTTCCACCTTTCATTTTGGTAAACCCAACAAAAGACAAAAAAATAAAAACAAATTGGAGCAGCCACAAAGTTACTGGAAGATGCTTCAAAAACCATTGATTTCATACCTATATATATCGGAAAATACAAGATCATAAAAAAGAGCCTAAAAAAGGGAAAAGACAAACTAGTAATGGAAATACAAAATTCAAAAGCATATGCTTCAACAAATTTAGATGAAATGACAACATACATGACAAAATTTGATGAGGTTGAACCACCACCAAATCCAAAAGAAGTGAAAAAGCTTTATGGAAGAGGTATTGAACTTATGAAGCAATTTTGTAGAGGATTTTAATCTATATAACAAGGTATCCTTGTTCCTATAGAGCCTAAAACAAAATAAATAACTAATGTTCTTTGTCATTGTCCCTCGAAATAAAAGACTTCATGCAATGTCAACACTATTACAAAAGATTCTTCCAAAACAACTCTAACTTTGATGCATCCAAAACTGATAGATATTTCATTAAATATGTATCAAGTTGACACCTTGTTTACTCATCATAATAAATAACCTTAGTTTTTTCTCCTTGCCATGCAATAGTTGTAGGATCATAGCATACTCACTATTGCATGTTTTGCATTCCTCACAAGTTATTCCCTTTTTGCAAGGAGCAGCATATCATCATCAATTCCAGGCTCACCCTTGTCTTGCACTAAGTGGGGGAAAGGGGGTTAGGAATCCTTATTCCCATATGTCACTTATCGTTGCCTCTTTTGGCTTGTTGACTGCCTTACATGTATATGTAAGAGTAAGCTTGGCATGTGGATGACATGCCTTAGGTTGGCTCCCATGTGACATATTTATTCATGATGTAGTTCAATTCAAAAACATGTGACTTGGCATAGGGATTTCTAAGTTGGCTCTTATGTCTTTTTTCATTGGCTACTTTAAAGAAATTTCTCACAGTGATGGTCTAGGAACTACTTTAAAGTGGGGGCATCCATCGATGACATCTTTTGGAAAAATTTCATGGCATGATTTTTCTTTTTTCTTGTGATGTGTCCTCTTCTTGGTGGTGTCATTGGGTTTGATGTCGTCCAAGAGTGTACAATCTACTAACATGGAATGATGTGAATGAGAAATCCCATGGGTGATGATTTGGCACTTTTGAATTGTCATCTCTTGGATACATTAGGCACAATACTCCCTAAGAGGAAGACCATTACACAAACAAATCAAAATGCTCTTTAACAAAAATTTTACATGACAAAATCATTTACAAAAAGAATTACATTGTGGTTCCTTATCAAAGTTATCGGGTGGACAACTTTGGTATGGTTAGTATGATGGGAAGCCAACACACTCGCTTGACTTTCTTGTTATAAGTTGGGAAGTTGACACACTGACATGAATTTCTCACTAAATCACTTCTTTGGGAAAACTCACCTCATAGACGACCTAATGTTCTATGGCCCTAGAGTGAGCACATCTTTTTTATTTTTACTCATTTGTCTTTCTTTTAGTTATTAACATTACATGTTCATGTATCTTGTTTTGTTGCATATTATACACCTTGTGCATGTCCTTTTTGTGCTTATGTTAGTTTGACATAGAATTTGGGATCCTAGGGGCTTGACCACCTTCTCAATATTTATTATCCTAGACCATCCAAATTTGTATGATTGGACCCCTCTTGAACACCTACTTTAGTGTGAGTTTGAAGCAAGTTCATCCTCTCACTAAAGTGAGGGCTAAATGTAGTGTCAAAAAATATTTTCATGTACATTTTCACACTTGATTAAGGAATAATTAATGATTAAAGTGGACTTCATGATGACTTGATCTAATGTTGTGAGGTGTTTTACACATCCACATTAGGTCTTGGGCCCATTTAAGATAAATTAACTTAACATTGCCTTAATTTAATGATGTAAAGCGTATTTATTTACACCTTCACATTAAATTTAGGAGGCTTGTAAACTAAATGGACATAATCTAGTTTTTTAATCTTTTTTACACATTCACATGGGATTTAGGGCCCTTTTTAGCTAAATAGACCCAATTTTCCCTTAATTTAGTGTTGTAAACTGTATTTATTTAAACATTCACATTAGATTTTGGGCCCTATTGCATTTATAACCTTAATATCATCATTAATAGGCCCGTATGACCCCATATTATGCATCCCAAGGCATATTTTTATCAAAAACCTGCCAAGATCAACATATAAACTTAGTTTACATACTTTAGCTAGCAAAATAGCCCTTGTGAGACCCATTCACCACTTTGGGTGAATGAATCCCATCCAAGTGTGATCTAGGAGCATCCAGGGTGTAAAAAAATCTTGCATCACCCAAAAAAAAATGTTACTTCTTTTCAATAAGGGCTAAATTTGGTAGGGTTACTATTTTAGTAAGTTTGCATTTATGCATCTAGTTGGACAAAAAATATTACACAGACCTCCAAAATGGTAAATTGAAGCCAATGGAAAAAAAATCACTTCAATACCATTTGTCATTTGAGAGATATTAAAATTTTAATTTTTGAAAAACCTAGTAAAATCTTCGGGGTCAATTTTGAGGCACTTAGAAGCTTCGGATTGGCCTAAAGATTCTAGGGTGGTTACACATTCCAAATAAAGGATGTAAAGGGGGACTAAAGGGAGGAGGCCAGAACAAAGTAGATGGTGACTCTAATTTTTAGACTTGCAGATTTATGTAATTAGAAAGCCCATGTGATGGAAAATATAATGTTGTAATTTCATTTTCATTTCAGTGATAATAGAAAATATTTACTTTCCTTCTTGCATTTTGTTTGTGCCATTATCTTTTTTGTTGTTGTGAGTTTTAGATTGTAAGGGGAGTACCCTTCATCAAAGTGAGACTCATTCACCCAGCTTTGTGAATGAGTCCCATTTGGCCTATTTTCAAGGTTTAAGCGAGAAAAAATGGGCTTTCATTTCAAATTTCTTATATGTCAGCCTTTGGAATCTAATAAGTAGTCACTTGAGTGCAATGCCTATATAAAAAATCTTCCAAATCATTATTTCGTACAAGCTTACATGATATCACATTAAGCACTCAAGATTTAAGCATTCCAAGTCTTCACAAGAGCATCAAGAGAGCATTAAAGATCATTTCTAAGGCATTCAAGGGTATAATTCTTCATCAATTGTTGCAGAAATTCAAGATCCATCATCATGTCAAGGGTAGCAAGCATCAAGCATGTTATTGAGTTAGTTTTGTGTTGTCGCATTGAAGATCCAAGGTCAAACATTGTTCTACACCTATTGTCAAGATCAATAGCTACATCCTTCATGGCCATTTTATGTTGAGTTGCAAATTTATAAAGCATAATTTACAAGGCATAATTCAAGGTATCATTTTTCATGTTTCATGTTTCATGTCCTTGTTTCACTATTTCATCATTTGGTTTAATTACCTAAAAGGGGTTTGACCAAGGTAAACTCCCATTCACTTACAATGAACAAGTTTTCTCCTCTTTACATGTGTGATTTTAGATCTAAGTTCCTTGGAGCTTGAAAGATCATTGAAGATTAGGTTACAAGATTGTTAGAGTTGTCTCCCTATTTGGAAGGTCATAATATTCACTAAAAGGTCATCTACATCCTTGAAACCAGAGTTTTGGATCCGAAAACCTAGAGAGGAAAATTAAGCATACTAGGAAGAGAAAATTCAAACCTTGAAGTTCTATAAAATACAAATTGGACTCATTAACCACAAGTGGCTAATGAGTCCCAGAATTGGTATTTTTCAAAAAACATTACAGATTCAATACCCTTTTGTTTGAAACCCGCTCCTATGCAAAAATCCAGAACTGGGACTGATTCGTCTAGAATGGTGAATGAGTACCACTAGGTCAACAAGTTAGAATTTCTAGCATTTCAGGACTCCTTCCAGCTATCTCTAGATTTCTAGGTGCACACTTTTTTTCTGTAGGTATTTGTTTTGTTCTTCTCTCATTTCTAGGTCATTTAAATTAGGCTTGCATCATACTAGGGTTTTACATTTCATCTTTCATTTCATTGGATTTTCAAAGTCTTAACTTGGTGGTGAACCCCTTATTAGATCATATTCCTCCCCTAGAATAGCCCTCTTGTAAGATCTATTTCTCTTTTGGATTGAGATCTCAAGGGTTTGTTCTTGAGTGAAAGTTAGCGAAAATTGCGCTTTTAGGTCCTAAACCATAAGAGAGGAAGCAAGACAATTTTCCATATTTCAAATTTTTTAATTTTTCCTATGTTTTTTGCAATGGTTGATGGTGCTTGACCAATGGATATGATCAACCCTTGGACATCAATGGCTTCCTCGCTAGTGTGCAATATTCATGGTGGGTCCCCATCTAGGTCCCACGAGATAGCGGACAATGGTGGAGATTGACTGGTGTTTGATTGAATGGTGCATGAGGTATGATGTGGGTCTAGAATATGCAAGTTGATGATAGAAACATGGTGGAAAATTGCTTAGTCACTTCACATTGCTTTTGTAAAGAGAAGTGATGAGATGCTTTAGTGATGAGAGATGAGCTTTAGGAGATAGTGGAAGATGGCAACAACTAAGGATAGATGGAAACTTCTCACTATGCTGCTATGGTTTCAATGGGTCATGAACCTTCCCTTTTAGTATTTCATGTCCATGAAATCTGCAAAAGAAGAGAGGTGGTGAGATCTTATTGCATCATGAGGATCCTTTACATCACGAAAATAAATGTTGATGTTCCTAGTAAATGAGCAATATACGATGGGTTGATGATCAATGATGTTAATTAAGATCATCTAATGGGAATATTTTAGAGTTGAGAATGATGAATAAGTAATGGTTGATCATGACACAAAGGCTTCAAATCAATAGTTATAATTTAAAGGTAAAGGTTTCAAATGGCTCTAGTTTGTGTGAACAAGGGTTTTTGGCTCTACGCTTGAAATTAATTGGTCCACCCACACTAGTGACCAATATGAATGAAGATTTTATTAGTATTTAATGATGACATAGATAGTGAAAGAGAATAAGATCAAAATCAGATCAAATAATCAGGTCAATGTGTTTAATGCTTACTAGATTCAAGGGTTTTACAAGTTTCTATTCTTAGCAAACTCTTTATATTCAAATTTAATGATTGTGAAGCTTGATGCAAAAGTAGTATGATGAAGAATATATTAGATTAATCCTAATAGAAGATATATATGTGGATGAGAATCTTGAGGCGATCACTGTAGGTCGATAAAGGATATATTTAAACAAAAAATAAAATTTTGACTAAATGTGGAATGTGTGGAATAGAGTGTGAGAGAGGAGAGTTGTAGAAGATATAGTGCATGTATTTTCATAGAGTATTCTAAGATTCTTGAGGCAGATAGAGAATGCAATAATAGACAAGAGGGGTACAAAACATTATGCAATTGCAATCTATAAGTTGCAACATTGAACTATAGTTAAACTATAATATCTTGAGTTGTAAATCTAAATGGTGGGTGCCATCATATATCTAGGTAGGTGCCCAGATAAGGAAGTGGGTGCTTCCTTAGAGTGGGTGATCTTAAAACTAGGGGATTGGTTCCTCCTTAAGATAGGTGCCCTTAAACTTTGTAACTAAACATTTAGATTGTGAGGATGGATTAGGGTAGTAGATCCTAATAGTTTTTCTCTCTTTATTTTTTCCCATGATGGGTATTCCTATTGAAATAAATTTATTGTAAAAGCTAAATATAATCTCCAAAATGAGTTAGAGAATGAGGTACTGCTCAACAACTTAACCTTAGCCAATAATTATTTGATAAGGCTCCAAGTAAAGAAGATCCAAGGGTTGAAAATAAGGGCCAAGATAATTTTTTTAAATAATGGTGAGAAAGGTACAATTTTTTCTTCACGTACATTAGAGATAAGCATATAAAAGAGAAAATTGACTAAATATTGAAAAGGGGTACCCTCTAACCTATCAAGAAGAAATAAGGAGATAGTTCTACAAGTTCTATAAGAGCCTCTTCACCTCAAAAGGGGATAATGAAGAATGCACCAAAGGAAAGGAGTATATCAAACATCCCATCCCAAAGAAGATTTCAAAAAAGGAAGAAAGTGAATTTAAAAAAGGAATATCAAAAGATGATATTAGGAAGGATATCTCTTCTATAAAGAATGACAAAACATCAAGTGTTAATGGTCTTCGTGAAGAGTTTTACAAGAAATTTATAGATTGTGTTTGTAATGAACTATACCTAGTCTATAATGAGGAACTAGAGAAAGGATCCTGAGTAGTAATATAAACAAAGTAATCATCAATCTACTCTAGAAGGATGGGGAAAAAATATTAGTAAAAAATAGTGGCCAATTACCATCTTACATGTGTCATACAAGATCTTGGCAAATATCCTAGCATGTAGATTGGTAGATATTCTACCATCATTCATCAAGAGAACACAAATGGGTTTCATCAAAGGGAGGTGCACACAGGAGAATCTCATCACCAGTTGGGAGGTAATGGAATGGGAAAGCAAAACCTATCAAGGAGTAGCAATGCTCATCTTAGACTTTAAAAAAAGCATATGATAGGGTGTAGTGGTCATTTGTATTGCTAACACTTGAGGAATTAAGTGTCCCCATAACCTTTTTTGTATGGTTACTATATTATTTAAATGTGCGGTGACACGGTTGGATGTGAATGGGACCCTTACTAAGGAATTTGGCTTAGAGAGATCAGTAAAGCAGGGGTGCCTCCTTTCCCAAATATTATTTGTTATTGCATCTAATGAACTACATTATATACTAAAAGATAATCTATCTTCCCCAAATTCCAAAGGAATTATCTTACCAAGCAATAATAATCTCATCAAAATATAGTTTGTTGATAACACTAAAACTTTTGTCCAATTAGAGGAGGTTAATATGAACAATCCAATCATAAATCTTAACACATTTTACAAAGAATTAGGGGAAAAAATTTCTCTTGCTAAGTCTTGCATGTTGGGATGGGAATAAAATCCCCCTAAGTGGTTGAAAAGATTCATCCTCCAATGGGGGGAATATAGAAAGGTAAGGTATCTTGACATACACCATTTTCCATTGATCCAAACACGAAAGAGATGTGGCTATGGATCAAGAAAAAAATAGAGGCAATTTGATATTAAACCCATACCACAATATATAGAGATGCTTCATTTTGAAAAATATGTTGGTAAAGGAGATCCTAATAACCACATGTGTCATCCTTTATTGCCATGTGTAGAAACTTCATTTTTGAATATGTACTCCTAGCAAAACTCTTTCTTTTATTATTAAAATATTTATCTTTGTATTTGTTTTACTCATTACCAAACCACTCTATTACCTCCTTTATGCAACTTGTTAGTGCATTCCTACAAAAGTTTCAACAAAAAATTGGTACTCCAGTTACATTAATTGATTTGATTCATTGTAAACAAGGACCTAAAGAAAAGATGATAAACTTTATAGGATGATACCGTGGTGATCCCACAAAGCTGGTTTACAATTTCTAGGAGGATTCTAATTTTTGCTGAAATCACATATTTTTAGAAAATATAATGATTTAAGCCTTAAAAATTTCCATTTAAAGAATTCCAATTGAAGAGGGTTTGATCAAACTACCTTAAATCAAACTCCCTTGGATAGAACCCTACTAGTTTTAAACCATACCTATAATGGAGTCTCCTTACACCTATCAAAATGTTGATAAAAACCACTTTTGATTTACCTTTTGGGGATCAAATGAATTAATTTAAAATTTATTTTGTAAGTATGTAGTCCTTATTATAAGCTTCCAAAGAGTATAATTTAAAATAAATTTAATTTAATTATTATATTTATTTTTATTTCTGATCGGTTTTTCAATAAAATCAAGCTCTTTGTTCTACACGTGGAAAAATAGTAGATTATCAAAAAAAATTAAAAAATTAGTGCACTAGATATTGAAGTCCTTGATCCAACAAAAAAAAAAGAATTTTGACACATACAAAAAAAAATTATACGGTCGACTATGTTTGAATTATAATTGGTTTGAATCAAAACTTGATTAAAGAAAAATATTCAATTAAAACTATCTAACCAAGTGGAAGCACTAGGTATCAGAGTATGAATATAAATTCAAAAGAATTATAATTTTATCCTTCATGGAAAAAAATCATGCATTATATGGTGAGGCCACTTTTTAAAATGTTGTTTTCTAAAAAACTAGTTTTCGAGGGAGATGGAAAAAGAAGTGCAATCTGATTTCAAAATTTTGAAAAAATATATTTAGAATCTATAGACAAAATTTCACTTAAACTCTAGTTTGCATCATCTTCAAATTCCACTTTAGTTGCTATAAGCCCAAAAATGAAGATTTAGTTAAAAAAAAAATATTTTAGTGTCGAGTTTGGCTAAAATTGTAAACCACTATTGTGGGATCACCAACCAATCACTTTATTCAAAAATATCCTATAGTATTCTAAATGCTATCATTCAAAGGGAGTTTACAAGAAATTTACAACCTAATATTCAAGAGAAGATATTTTTCAAAAAAGATTATAGATTCAATACCCTTTTGTTTGAAATCTGCTCCTATGCAAAAGTACAGAACTGGGACTGATTTGTCTACAATGGTGAATGAGTATCACTAGGTAAAAAAGTTAGAATTTCTAGTATTTCAAGACTCCTTCCAGCTATCTCTAGATTTCCAGGAGCACACGTTTTGTTCTGTAGGTCATTTAAATTAGGCTTGCATCATATTAGGTTTTTACATTTCATCTTTCATTTCATTGGATTTACAAAGTCTTAACTTGGTGGTGAACCCCTTACTAGATCATATTCCTTCCCTAGAATATCCCTCTTGTAAGATCTCTTTCTCTTTTGAATTGAGATCTCAAGGGTTTGTTCTTGAGTGAAAGTTAGTGAAAATTGAGCTTTTAGGTCCTAAACCATAAGAGAGGAAGCAAAACAATTTTCCATCTTCCAAAAAGTTTAATTTTTCCTATGTTTTGTGCAATGGGTGATGGTGCTTGACCAATTGATATGATCAATCCTTGGACATCAATGTATTCCCCGCTAGTGTGCAACATTCATGGTGGGTCCCCATCTAGGTCCCACGAGATAGCGGACAATGGTGGAGATTGACTGGTGTTTGATTGAATGGTGCATGAGGTATGATGTGGGTCTAGAATCTGCAAGTTGATGATAGAAACATGGTGGAATATTGATCAATCACTTCACATTCTTTTGTGAAGAGAAGATGCTTTTAGTGATGAGAGATGAGCTTTAGTAGATAGTGGAAGATGACAACAACTAAGGATAGATGGAAACTTCTCACTATGTTGCTATGGTTTTAGTGGGTCATGAACGTTGCCTTTTAGTTCTTGTGCATGACATGCAAAAAGAAGAGAGGTGGTGAGATCTTATTGCATCATGAGGATCCTTTACATCCAATTGTGTCACCGCATGTTTAAATAATATACTAACCATCTCCTTAAAAAACCATTTTCGTTTCATCAATTTTGGATCATGATAGGGTGGAGTGGTCATTTGTATTGCTAACACTTGAGGAATTTAGTGTCCCTAGAACCTTTTGTATGGTTAGTATGTTATTTAAACATGTGGTGACACAATTGGATGTGAGTGGGACCCTTACTATGGAATTTGGCTTAGAGAGATCAGTAAAGCAGGGGTGCCTCCTTTCCCCAATATTATTTGTTATTGCATCTATTGCACTAAATTATATACTAAAAGATAATGTATATTCCCCAAATGCCAGAGGAATTATCTTACCAAACAATAATAACCTCATCAACATATAGTTTGTAAATGACACTAAAACTTTTGTCCAATTAGAGGAGGTTAATATGAACAATCCAATCATAAATCTTAACATATTTTACAAAGAATTAGGGGAAAAAAATTCTCTTGCTAAGTCTTGCATGTTGGGATGGGAATAAAATCCCCCCAAGTGGTTGAAAAGATTCATCCTACAATTGGGGGCATATAAAAAGGTAAGGTATCTTGACATACACCATTTTCCATTGATCCCAACATGAAAGAGATGTGGCTATGGATCAAGAAAAAAATAGAGAAGCAATTTGATATTAAACCCATACCACAATACATAGAGATGCTTCGTTTTGAAAAATATGTTGGTAAAGGAGATCCTAATAACCACATGTGTCATCTTTTATTGCCATGTGTAGAAACTTCATTTTTGAATATGTACTCCTAGCAAAACTCTTTCCTTTTATTATTAAAATATTTAGCTTTGTATTGGTTTTACTCATTACCAAACCATTCTATTACCTCCTTTATGCAACGTGTTAGTGCATTCCTACAAAATTTTCAAGGAAACATTGGTACTCAAGTTACATTAATTGATTTGATTCATTGTAAACAAGGACCTAAAGAAAAGATAATAAACTTTATAGGATGATACCAATCGCTTTATTCACAAATCTCCTATAGTATTCCAAATGCTATAATTCAATGGGAGTTTATAGGAAATTTACAACCTAATATTCAAGATAAGATATTTTTCAAAAAAAGATTATAGATTCAATACCCTTTTGTTTGAAACTCCTCAGCTCCTATGCAAAATACTGAACTGGACTGATTTTAGTTCATAATGGTGAATGAGTGTCGATGTCAAAAAGTTAATAGAATTTCTAGTAAAGACTCCTTCCAACTATCTCTAGATTTCCAGAGCACACACATTTTGTTCTCAGAGGTCATTTAGAATTAGGCTTGCATCATATTAGGGTTTTACATTTCATCTTTCATTTCAATGTATTTTCAAGAGCCTTAACTTGGTGGTGAACCCTTATTAGATCATATTCCTCCCCTAGAAATAGCCCTCTTGTAAGATCTCTTTCTCTTTTGGATTGAGATCTTAAGGGTTTGTTCTTGAGTGAAAGTTAGCGAAAATTGTGCTTTTAGGTCCTAAACCATAAGAGAGGAAGCAAAACAATTTTCCATATTTCAAATTTTTTAATTTTTCCTATGTTTTGTGCAGGCAATGTGGTGATGGTGCCTTGACCAATGGATAAGATCAATCCTTTGACATCAATGTATTCTCGCTAGTGAGATAGTGGACAATGGTGGAGATTGACTGCGTTTGATTGAACATGGTGCATGAGGTATGATGTGGGTCTAGAATAAATAAGATGATAGTAGACACATGGTGGAAGATCACTCAATCAGTTCACATCACTATTGTGAAGTGAAGCAATGGGATGCTTCCATCGATGAGTGATGATGCTCAGAAGATAGTGGAAGATGATTATAGCTAAGGACAAATGCTATCTTCTCATTGCACCACTATGGTTTTGGTGGATCCTTGGGCTTGCCCTACAATATGGCATGCATATGACACATGTAAAGGAAGATAGTTGGTGAGATCTTATTACATCACGAGGATCCTTTACATCCAATTGTGTCACCGCGATGTTTAAATAATATACTAACCATCTCCTTTAAAAACCCTTTTGTTTCATCACTTTTGATCATATAGATGGAGTGGTCATGTGTGTATTGCTAACACTTGAGGAATTCAGTGTCCCTAACCCTTTTTGTATATTATTTAAACATGCGGTGACACAATTGATGTAATGGACCCTTACTAGGAACTGGCTTAAGAGATCAAGAAAGGTGTGTGCCTCCTTTCCCAAATACATTATTTTTATCAAAAGATCTAATGCACTACATTATATACTAAGAGATAATGTATATTCCCCCAAATGCTAGAGGAATTATCTTACCAAACAATAATAACCTCATCAACATATAGTTTGTAAATGACACTAAAACTTTTGTCCAATTAGAGGAGGTTAATATGAACAATCCAATTGTAAATCTTAACATATTTTACAAAGAATTAGGGGAAAAATATTCTCTTGCTAAGTCTTGCATGTTGGGATGGGAATAAAATCCCACCAAGTGGTTGAAAAGATTCATCCTACAATTGGGGGCATATAAAAAGGTAAGGTATCTTGACATACACCATTTTCCATTGATCCCAACATGAAAGAGATGTGGCTATGGATCAAGAAAAAAATAGAGAGGCAATTTGATATTAAACCCATACCACAATACATAGAGATGCTTCGTTTTGAAAAATATGTTGGTAAAGGAGATCCTAATAACCACATGTGTCATCTTTTATTGCCATGTGTAGAAACTTCATTTTTGAATATGTACTCCTAGCAAAACTCTTTCCTTTTTTATTAAAATATTTAGCTTTGTATTGGTTTTACTCATTACCAAACCATTCTATTACCTCCTTTATGCAACGTGTTCGTGCATTCCTACAAAATTTTCAAGGAAACATTGGTACTCAAGTTACATTAATTGATTTGATTCATTGTAAACAAGGACCTAAAGAAAAGATAATAAACTTTATAGGATGATACCAATCGCTTTATTCACAAATCTCCTATAGTATTCCAAATGCTATAATTCAATGGGAGTTTATAGGAAATTTACAACCTAATATTCAAGATAAGATATTTTTAATGAAATATCCATCATTTATACACTTGTGTATGACTCTTTGTGATTATAATATATCGATTAATCAATAGGAAGGATCACCTTCATCGAATCTATTGTGCACTTTTTGCGCACATTCCCCACCAAAGGTGGGGACCCCCTTTTTTTCCCTACTTAGTTGCATTAAACAATCTCCAGTGTTGTTCTTCGTGAAGGGATCTGATTGCTTTGCTTGATTAATTCCATTCAAGGTCTAACGTTCTTGACATTAATTCATTTTCCCAACATCTTGATCTAGGCAAATGAAATTTTTAGTCACTAAGATCGTCCTCATATTGCACAAGTGCAAGAAAGTTGGTTTATATATGTACATTTCACTTCAGGGTCTTCGTTTGCTTTTCACCCCTTCAATTTCTAGATTGGGTTTCCCTGAAACTGGGCTAGGGTTTGATTTGAGAGCTGAGTCCTCATCTAGTTCATAGTTGATTATGAGTAATCTGATATGAGAGTTTCATGCTGCATATTGGCAATTTTGATAGGGTTAACTTGATTGTACTTTTTGATATTAAAATGAAATTTGATCATGTCACTTGTTAGTTTGAATTCGGGTTTTCATTTTGGCACTAATCATGTCTCGCAGGCATCAATATAGTGATGACAAAAATAATGTGGATTTTGATGAGTTTTGGAGAATCCGGCTATTGGTAGATTCCCCAAAAATTGCAAGTTTCGGGTAATCCTGACACTTAAGGATTCGTGAAAGGCAGAATGAAGATCTATCAGCAGAGTTAAGTCAAAGGTGGTGGACATTTACAAGGCCTCCTGTGCTCTAAGAATGGTCGCAGATGTTTAAACAAAGTAACATTATCGTCTGGAATCTACGAAACTATGAAGCAAAGAGAAATTGTTCGGAGAATCCGGATGCATCCGAATTTTGTGAAGGCACAAAATCCACGAGGGGATCAAATTCGTGACACAACAGAAATGAAATTGTAGAAGCTAGTATGGTTTTGGTAAAGGTTCCTCAGTTTTAAAGTGGCTCGATGCTTGCTATGTCCAAGGAAAATTAACAATGCAACCTCACGGATTTTTCAATGAATAGAGGACATATAATGTTCGGTTTTATGAATCAGTCATCCATGATGAATCAAATATTATCTTTCTATGTGGCAGCGAAGTATAGATATTTTAATAAAATGATTATCGTGTGTAGTGCAATTTGGAGAGGCAACGAAAAAGTGAAATGAAAGGCCTAAAGTTTCCTGGTTGTACATCAAGTTGCAATAAACGACATACAGGGGCGGTTGCATAGGCCTCAGATGAAGGAAAGATCTCGGGAAGGGTCAGTTCGGGTAGCCGGGATAATAGTAAGAATCTTGCAAGATTAGCAGGCTTCTGTTTGCTTTCCAGAATATAGGGTTGGTACGAAAAAAGAGCTTCCATTACATTTTTTGTACTCCAGAACACGAGGATGAACTAGTCATGTGTTGTAAAGAGTCTGATAAGCAATGTTCATAATCCCTGTTCACGAAAAGCCATGATGAGTTTTGCAAGAGTTGCACAAAAGAGTCTGATGAAATGGATAATGCTTGTGAAGCGAAGCAGATGTAATGAGAGTGGCATAGTTTAGCAGTGGCATTGTATGCAGAATTGATTAAATAATGGAGGTAGTGGATTCACACATTATTATGTGCGTTCAAGATTTTAAGGAGTACATGATAGGCGTATAAACGAGCAAGGGAATTCATTATGAATAATCTGGGAGATGAGTTGTTCTCAATGCAATCATAAAAGTGGAGACTCAGAAAATTCAAGCATACGAGGATTCTGTGAGGGCTAGGAATTTTGGAAAATTTGCCAACCTCTGGATTCTGCGAAGAGTTGGGTTTCAAAGATTTTGCCAACATGTGGATTTCTCAAATTTTAAATCATTTGGAGAATCTGTTGAGTCGTGGATTTCCCGAAACTATAGAGTAAGGAGAAACGATGGCAAACGATGTTCACCATAGGTGCGCTATGGGTTAAGGTGTAATAATGGTGCAAAGAGAATTAAAGAATTTAAGGTAGCGCATTCCAATCTGCATATAATGGGTCTGCTATACTCCTATGCAATAGATCAAAAGTACTTTGGATCAGGTAAAGAATGTTTGAAGAAATTAATAACAGTTTAAGAAACCATCATCAAATGATTAGAGGTATGCATCAGTGGAGGAAATGCATGGAATGCAGTGAATGGACGGAGGGTGTAAGTGTAAGGTCATGATTATTGCATATTAGTCGAGTGAATGTCTCATTCGCCTGTGAGAAGTCTAGTGCATCAAATAACTAAGGTTGAGCTGATGGTAAAATTCCATGATGGGTAGATCCGTAAAAGATGGTGAAAACATGATGTAACATTAATGGTGCAACGGTATCAGGTTAATAATGTTGGAAATGTATAAATTCAGAGTGGTAAAGACACCAATGCTCGAAGTCTAACAATCATTCGGTGAAAGGTGGAATATCTGATGGTTAACAAAAGCTTAGAATTGGTGTGGTCATGGATGAAGTCTAAATAATGTGATTACTGTAAGGTTTCAAAGAATCCATACCTGAGGAAAATTCGCAAAGTATTGAATCTCAGAAAATCCGACATTATGCAGATTCCCTGAAAGAACAGAATCTCAGAAAATCCGACACCATGTAGATTCTTCTAAAGAACGAAGTCTCAGAAAATCCGGCACCATATGGATTCTCCGAAAGTACTGGTATTCGGGTAATCCGGCTATATCTGGATTCCGGGAGGATAGGAATTTCCTAAGGCAGTCTAGTGCGAGGTGAATATTATGTAGGGAGACACAATAAAAGTTGAGATTAGGACCCATTGGTTTGACCTTTGAAGATTCTGTGTAATTGAAGCATTACGAAATGGCATTATCAGAATGAGGTTCCATTCATAGGATCCATTTTGGATGAATCATGCTTTTCAAGGTCCATCGCATTTACAATGCTCAAAGTAATCAATAGAATGGGATGGCACCTTGAATCGTGTTATTACTACAAACAATGGGTAACTTGTAGAAAGAAGATTACATGGAACTGTCAGTTATGGTGCTATTCACCAGTTTCATGTGGAACTAGTGGCTTGAGTATAATCTTCAAAGCATTTCAAGCTAATAAATGATATCAATTCTATTTGGCAATGGAGGATGAGAATAACATTACATTTAAAGCATCTAAATCACAACAAAGAGGTGGTAACGAAATCCATGATGATTTAAAAGCATACAAAATAGTAAAGGTAAATTCGCATAGACCACGATGGATGTAGTGTGTCGCGCCTAAAATCATTGAGTAAGCAAAGGAAAATACCAGAATCACAGGTGCAATAATGCTTGGAATGCAATGGAATGGTGCGCCATTAGCAGCTTAAGATCCGTGAAAGGAATAAAGGTTCAAGAATTCTGGTATCATCCGGATTACGTGAAAAAGTTTTGGTTCAAGGAATCGATTTGTATTCGGATTCCACGAGAGTGTGAAATACTTGAAAGCCTTAAAGTCACGAAATATATTGCAACAACTGTCGCAAAAAAATAGAAGCATGTGGTGTTCAGTGTAATACACGTCGAATGGAATGGCACTATGGGTCTCAAAGTGATGGATCAATCACATCTTCTAAAATATGATGTCTTCAGAGTTTATACTGCTATTTGCACATTAACCATGAATAAAGTTGGAGTTCGGTAGTGAGCTCGGCATTACTTCAAAATAGAATGGCTCAATCAATCGTTTCTTTTGACGTGCAATTGAAGTTGGTATTTGGAAAGATTCATAGGTAGCGATAAGGAATACGATATCAAAGAGATGTATGGTGGGGTTTTAACGCTGACAACTATGCAACATTTAAGTCCATGGAAAGTGATTTTAATATGCCAGTGGTTCATAATTATAATGCGGCATCTAGTATAGGGGTCGTGGCATTGAAGGATGGATTTTATTGTAATTAGAAGGAATAAACATCTAATTCATGACAATATCGGACAATAGGTGGCGGTCAAATGGTTAAAGAAGGAAACGGTTGATAAGTACAGAATAAGCAAATATGTAAAGGCAGAAAATCAAATGCTAATGGCACTTTTGACCCAGGGAGAGCGTGGGAAAAACTCAAAATTTATATTGGTCATGCATATCTCATGAAGACAAAACCAATGACATGGCGTTCATAGTGGGGTTGAGAATATTCGCTATAAGGAAATAATGAGAATGTTAATTTATGAAGTTGAGTGCGCAAAAATGTTGGTGTGGATTTAATATCACCATTTCTAAAGCATGCAGGGCAATGTCTGAAGTATTGTAATTAACAAAATCATTGAACGGGCAAGAAATGGACTGTCAAGGAGAAGGATTCGAATCTTCTTTTCTCTTGTTGTGTCGATCGAAATATTATGATATTCTTTATTCAGAAGGATGTTGTACTTAAGACACCATAGTTTCATTTTTATTCCTATTTGGTGTCATTGCTTAAAATTATGAAATCAAAGTTGGAGGCCATGATAATATTTACTATGTCCGAGGAAAACTAAAATTTATAATGCAGTCCGACTAATTCGTCAAAGGTACAAAAAAAAGATAAATTCATTCTCATTGGCAGTGAGGTGGGGATATTCGAGGATTGAAATGGAATAGTGATCGTATTGCAAAGCTTTTGGATTCATAATATGACAACATTTAGAAGGTTATCTAACATGTAAATGGTGATGCAAGCAAGGACGGTTTCATTGAGACAATAGTTTCCAATCTAAGGAAAGGGCACAATCATGTAAGATGGTAGTTAATTGAAGAAGATTGAATAGAGCATTGTTGAAAGGCTTAGGTGTCTTCGATGGTGATGTGGAACTCATTTGGATGATGAACAAAGTTTGGTATTTCAGAACTTCATCGAATGTTGATATTCACAGGATTTCTTCTTAGCATCTTTAAGGAAGTCTATTTGAAACTTACAGGTTGTAGCAAATTGTCCTGAAGTCATAGATTGTCCCAAAGTCAGTTTTGAATCCAAATAACAACGGTATCAAGTGTTCTGTTTTGCGTATGAAACCTAGATTAAGCTAAAATGATAGTTTGAGGATCCGAGGAGAATGAAATCATGAATTTTCATATGATAATGAAGGGTGATAGACTATTCTGGAGAAATTCGTAATGTAGTTGATTACTACAGGATTATAGAGCGAGACCTCTTTTATTTATTAGTTGAAATTTAAAATACAGATCTCTATTTATGATTAGTCAATATCATAAGTGATGATTCTTATTTAATCTTTATGACCAAGTCCTGATTAATATCTAATTTTAATGAATTCCTGAAATATTATAATTTGTGCCTATTTTGCAGGATCATGGTGATGAAGCTCTAGTTTTAATCTGATTTGTGAAAAAGGAGGATGTGCATTGGAACCTTCTAGAACGCTGACATAAGAAAACATGTTGAAAGGAGGTGGAATCTCAAACTGGTCCAAATACTATTTCTTATGGATGTGTGCCCCACACTAAGTTGTCAAGAAGGTTCTAGAAAATAATTAACTTGCAATTCAAATATTAAATGTGGATCCAACATAACAATTTGTACCAAGGTTGTCTATAGTTGGAGGAGTTTTGTGGAAGATTTCTATAGGACATGTGATGTTGTTTCATTGCTCCAATTAGATTTTTCATCAAGGTCAAGTTGGTTGGCTTCTATTTTCTCATTGCTCTAGATTTGTAACAGAATTATCTTATTGGGTGATGATGTATCTAGAATTGTCAAACTCTATGTAACTACTTGTTGCTTCAAGATGTGCAATTTGAACCCTTGGATTAATTTAATCATGGCCATTGAATGTAAAATGTAATATCTATAAAAGGCCTTTGCCTTCTCATTTGTAAAGGGGTTAGAAGCTAGGTTAGAAATCCAAAATTGGCTAAGTTAGAAGGAGTTAGACTTAGTTTCTTGTAAGTAGCTATAGGAGAGGAGAGAGGAGGAAAACTACTATGTAAATTCTGGAGAAGCTAATACAATTGATTCATTGATTTGTCAAGCTTTCCTTTCAGCTTTGACAGCCTTATGGTTTCTTGTTCTTGATTCTTAATATTAGATGTTAGATGTTAGATTTCAGCTCTTTTGCAATGATGGTGAAATGTGAATGATGTTTGATCGATCCCCGGCCCATACTTTTAGCAATTTGCTGATTGTAATTTGTTATGTAAAGTTAATCTGGGCCCTATTTGTGTTAAGTTCAATTGTGGGTTCTTGTTTACATTGTGCTAATAATTGGGTATGCGAATGAATGTTCATAGTTTGAAAATCTTTCAATTTTCTTGAAAGATTGCATCATTTATGTGTAGTTGTAGGCTTGTCCTTGATCAAATAGAGACTGGTCTATTGGGGATTTTTCCATTTGCAACATTGATCACCATTGTGAATGATCTTAGGTTATAGAATATTCTCTCTCTCAAAACCCTTATCCTTTTGCTCTTTCTTTGAAATATGGGTTAGCTTAAGATTGAATCAGCATCACCACACTACATCTGATGATAAGTACTTCCAACATTGTTAATTTGTAGGGCCCCTTATGATTACCAACATTTTCACATATTATCACTAAGTTTTTTGTTGCATTATCAAGAGTTGACATTAGAGACCTTGGGGTTATTTCTTAAGGCTTGCTGATAGAAACTTACCTTTCAAGAGAGATAGGATATTATATTTTGTCTTAGTTGTTGTTGTGTAGAAAATAATCATCAACAGATTAGAGATATAAGGAGGGAAGAACAAAGATATTGCTTCATTCATTTCATGCCCTTCTCCTCCTAATGCTCATCAACAAATTGGCGCTAGAGGGAGGGGAGAATAAAGATATTGCTTCATTGATTTCATTCCCTTCTCCTCCTAATGCTCATCTACAAATTGGCACTAGAAGGAGGGCATGAACATAAAGTGACATTGCTAGAAGTTGAATGACTTTTCATATTGAAAATCTAAGTGTGTCATAGAAAAATGGCCTCTTGTCATTTTCATAGTCTTTTAGGCTTTGCTTCATTTTTCCTTGATTTACTAATGTAATGTGATTTGAATATGCACATATAACTTCTTAAAATTCTCATAATGGTGTCTTGTGAAGGTGTTGTAAAACATTTCTACACTTTTCTAGACTCTACTCAATATAATTCACCAAATAATCATCTTTTTATTCATTACCAAGTCCTATTTCACAGTGTAGTAAAGTGTTTACACCTTTCTTATGCTTTATTTGACCCCTTTATGCCCTTATATGGCTTAATTAAGCGCATTTTTGAATGTAAACCCGACAAATAATATTAAATGTGACTTAATTCTTGACACCCATTTTCAAGCTTAAGGTGGGACCCATTTGTCATGGGTGGCAAATGAGTGCCTCTTGGCTACAAATTTAAAATATTTCAAATTTTGTTTTGAGTTTTTATTCAAAATTACTTGATGTCAACCTGTGATGAGGTATCAATGGGTTACTAAGGCACAAGTGTGTATAAATAAGTGTTTTTCTTCTCATTTTACGTCTACAATCTTCTAACTCATTCAAGCATTAAACTAGCATTTGAGCACTTTGCATCCTATAATCAAGCATCAATCAAGAATTTAGGAGTAGTCATTAACATATGTTTAGATTTTCTTTAACAAGGGTTTGGTAAGGTGATAGCATTCACATATTATTTGTTTATCATTCTCTTTCATTTCATTATTTCATTAAGGGTTTGATTACCAAAGTGGAATTTGACCAAGGAAAATCCCTATAACCTAATTGTTAACCATTTTCCCCTCTTGCATGTGTGTTTGTAGACTTGTGTATGTACATTTGACAAGTATTTAGGTGTTTAAAAGTAGAAAAAAATTCAAAAAATTCTTTCAATTCAACATCTTATTACAAGCTTTGAGAAGACATTATGTCCGTTTTCTATAGATTTGACTTTGACAACCTGACAAGTAGAGAACCTTAGATTTGGTGCTACATAATTGTCCCCTAATAGTGGTTAATGAGTCGCACCTTAAGGTTGGAATTCTAAGTTTTTCCAACTTCTGAATCCTAACACTCAAAAACCCATTCCCAAAATTTTTCATCAGAAGCATGACTGATTCGCCATCAGTGGCGAATGAGATCCACTGATGAATTTCTATGATTCCAGATAGTAGTTAGAAGATTCTAGTTTCTCCAATTTCTACCTAAGTGCACTTTGATTTAGTCTCTTTCTATTTTGTTTTGCACTTATTCATTCATAGTTCATTGTCTATAAACATCATTGTGTTTTCCAACATTGCATAAATCTTAGGTCTTGCACACATAACCAGTCATATAGATCATCTAATTACACTTAGTTCATTCCATTTAGTCTAAGCAACATCATACATTACATAATTTGAGTGAACCTAGCTAGGATTTTTGGCATACCTCTCTCTTTTTAGGTGAAAAACCCTATAAGAGTTAGAGAGTCTAGTGGTGCCAAAAATCTACAGTTCATTCTCATTTTTCTTTTATGTGTGTATCGTGTTCCCCCACATCATGTGTTTGATGTTTTCTCTCTCGTTGTACACTTATTCTATATGTCATACATTTACTTTTTTGATTCTTGTTTTTGTGCTCTCCTTTTGGGGATGACACAAAGCATTGAGACACCCCATGTCTCTTTCATGTTGACCCAAAAGATCCATTTTTCTTTCCCATTTTTTTTTGTTTCCTTTTGGAGGTGATGCAAATCGGTAGAAACACCCTATGTCTCTTCAATGTTGACCCAAAGGTCCTTTTTCCATTTTTCTTCTTTTGTGTTTTCGCTTTTTGGGGATGACACAAGGCATCAAGACTAAAATTTCCCCTTCATGTTATTTTAAGATTTTATAAGCCTTTTGTTTTTCCTTTCACTTGTGTTATTGTTTTCTTTTGGGGAAGATGCAAAGCGTTGAGACCACAATGTCTCTTCCATGTTGACCCATAATAGACTTTCTTTTTCTTTTTTGTTTTCGCTCTCTTTGTGTCATTCTTCCAGTTCTATGTGCTTTGGGGAATGATAGTTCCAAGATATTTCATAAACACATTGCAACAATGAACATATTGATCAAAATCAGGAATACATGTATGTGTTTTGGTGTATTTATTTCTAGGGGGAAACTCCCTTTTCTCTATCTTTTTTGTTTACATGATACAACCTAACTCAGAAACATATGACTTGGCATAGGAATTTTTGAGTTGGCTCTCATGTCTTTTTTTTTTTACATTTTTCATTTTCTTTCCTTCACTACTTTAAAATAATTTCTCACAAAACAATGCATGGAAATTCCTTTAAAGTGGGGGCATACATTACCATATTTCATTTGCATTCTTGTTTTTTAGTATCACCTTGTAATTTCGTATGATGTGTTTGTCACTTTGTGGAAGACATTGGGTATGATGTCCTTCATAAGTGTGATCTATCTTAGCATATTACATTCCTCTTGGTGGCCTGATGTAATGCACTTCATCCCCTAAGTTATGAATATTTTATTCTTTGAATGGTCCTCTCTTGGAGACATTAGACACAATGTTCCCTAAGTGATAGACCTTGCATGAACCTAACAAGACTGCTTTGAACATCATTTTCCATTTTATATTTTATATTTTTACATTGTATATTTTTGCATTTTACACTTTGTACTTTTTTCCACCTTGCATAACACAACTTGCATGTCTGTGGTATCTTGATTTTTGTTCATGGGTTCTAAGCATACAAAGCTTTTCTTTTCTCATCAAGCATGAACCAACACTTTCCCTTGTGGCACCTTGTTAAAGTTATTAGGAGGTATAACTTTGATATGGTTGAGCGGTAAGCCCACTAAGTGGCATGAATTTCCGCATAGCCACCTTTGTGTTTGTGAGTGCACACCAACTAGCATATGTACTTCAATTTTGGAGTCTTCTCGCCTGGTAGACCACCATGAGTTATCTCACCCCAGAGTGAGTATGCATTCTCTTTTTCAAACAATCAACCTAGATCTAATCCACAACTAGTTGGATAAATGATCTAAGCTTAATTCAATGTCCCTTTCAACATTTGTATTCCTTTGTTCTTATGTTTAGTTTGTCATGGGATCTTCATCCTGGGGGCTTGATCATCCCTCTTGATCATTGTTATTCCATATCACTAACATAAGTGCACTAGGACCTCTATCTCAATATGCATGACTACTTTAGTATGAGTTTGAAGAAAGTTCATCCTCTCACTAAAGTGGGCACTAGATGTGCCATAGAAAAAAAGACCCCTTGTCATTTTCATAGTCTTTTAGGTCTTTCTTAACCATGCTTGCTCCATTTTCCCTTGATTTACTGATGTAATGTGGCTTGAATATGCACATTAATTTCTTAAAATTCAAATAATGGTGTCTTGTGAAGGTGTTGTGAAGTGTTGTAAAGCATTTCTACACTTTTCTAGACTCTAATTATAACAATTCAACTAAAAATCACCTTTTTATTCATTCTCAAGTCCTATTTCAAAGTGTTGTAAAGTCTGGTAACAAGATTCCATGCTTTTCTAGGCATATTTTCACTATTTATGCCTTTCTTATGTTTTATTTGACCCCTTTAGGCTTAATTAAGTGAATTTTTGAATATAATCCTGACAAATAACATTAAATGTGACTTAATTCTCGACACCCATTTTCAAGCCTAGGGTGGGACCCATTCACCATGGGTGGCAAATGAGTCCCTCTTGGCTCTAAATTCAAAATATTTCAAATTTCCTTTCAGGTTTTTATTCAAAATTACTTGATGTCAGCCTTTGATGAGGTATCAATGGGTTACTAAGACACAAGTGTATAAATAAGTGTTTTTCTTCTCATTTATATCCCCTAGAATCTTCTAACTCATTCAAGCATTCAACTAGCATTTGAGCACTTTGCATCATATAATCAATCATCAATCAAGCATTCAAGAGCAACCATTAACATATCTTTAGATTTTCTTTAACAAGAGTTTAGTAAGTTGATAGAATTCACATGTTATTTTTTTATCATTCTCTTTCATTTCATTATTTGATTAAGGGTTTGATTACCAAAGTGGGATTTTACCAAGGAAAATCCTTAAAACCTAACCCTTAACCATTTTTCACCTCTTGCATGTGTGTTTACAGACTTGTGTATGTAAATTTGACAAGTGTTTACGTGTTGAAAACTGCACAAAAAGTAAACAAAGTGTTTCATGTCAACAACATCTTATTTCAAGCTTGGAGAAGACATTTTGTTTGTTTTCTATAGATTTGACTTCGACAACCCAACAAGCAGACAACCTCAGATCTGTTGCTATAGAATTATCCCCTAATTTCTTAGAATTTTGGGAAAGGACTAATTCACCATCAGTGGAGAATGAGTTCCACCTTAAGGCTGTAAATCTAAGTTTTGTCAGATTCTGGATCCTAACATTTAGAAACCTGTTTCCAACAATTTTCATCAAAAGCAGGACTTATTCACCATTAGTGGCGAATGAGTCCCATTGATGATTTTCCATGATTCTAAACAGTATTCAGAAGATTCTATTTTCTCCAATTTCTACCCAAGTACACTCTTATTCAGTCTCTTTCTATTGTGTTTTGCACAATTTATTCATTCATAGTTCATTGTTTGCAAACATCATTATGTTTTCCAACATTGCATAATTCTTAAATGTTGCACACATAATCAATCATATAGATCATCTAATTGCACTTAGTTCATTCCATTTTGTCTAAACAACATCATACATTGCATAATTTGAGTGAACCT
>VDFB02260817.1:0-31012 GCA_007258455.2 Sequoia sempervirens | reverse complement strand
TTATTTCAACATTTTGGAAGGTTTATCATTTCTAAAATTTACAAGACGTATTTCGACGAAAAAAAAGGCATTTGGAGAAGAGGAGAAATATTTTTAAGGTGTATTGATCTTTAATTTATTTAATTGATTATGTTTTTTTATTGAAAATGCATTTGAAGTTTGTTTTCACTTTTTTTTTATTAAAATATTAACATCAAAAAAATATGTGTAGAAATATATTCATTATTCAATTAAAAATATTTTATGTTTTGCATGTTTATGTTTATTAAAAACTTTTGTTTAAATATTTTATGTTTATGTTTTGCATCTAGTTACAAGTTTTTTTAAATATTTATGCTATATTACATGTACATGTTTCATGGAAAGCTTATGTGTACAAATTTCTATGTAGGCAATCATTCAAATTTGAGTGTAATTTGTGATGGCAAATCAAAGGACTAGATCGAGGAAGTATGAACGAACACGAGTAAGACAAAGAAAGAGAAAAGTGGATGAAGGAACATCTATTGAACAACAACCCATGGAAAATATTGATGATCAAGGTGACGTACAGGTACAAGAACAAACTGAACCTAGTACTAATATAAATGTTTTGGACTATGGTATGGAAAATTTGATGGAGATGGATGAAGATTCTCTTTTCAATAATATTTCATTTGAAGATATGTTATCTGAAAGCACATTAAAATTACACTCTAAAAAAATATGGGATGAATTTTTTGAAGAGAAATCTTTAATTGGAAGAGCACAGTTAATTGCAAAGTTATTTAGACGAAAAGAAATGACCGCTGTTTTGGAGTTGTTAGGGGTTGATAATAGGAAAAAGTCATCAGATTTAAAACAAACAATTGTTGAAAACCTGCAAGAAGCATTAAAATGTATTGAAAAGAAGAGTCGGTCTAGTGATTTAAGTGATGCACGTAGAGCGTTGATGACTGTAATTTCTAGTAAGAAATTATCATATAGAAGACAAGTTCAAGCAATTTCTGAATTACTAAATGTTTCTAGGAGAATTGTTCAAAGATATATTGAAAAGAGAGATGAAATAGATGGAAAAATTGAGAAAAATTGGGTAAATATTTGTAGGGTTCCTCGAAAAGATAGAATTTCAGAAGATGTAAAGAAACAAGTTGTTGAATATTGGACCACCCACTCTCGTGTTTCTTCCAATAGAAGGGATACTATAAAAATAATAGGTGATGATGGTACAAAAATTTCTCATCCAAAACATTTTATAGATACAACACAAAGTGAACTTTTTGAAGCATTTAAACAAGAATTTTTAAATGTGAAGATTTGTCAAAGAATGTTTGAAACACTACGACCATCATTTGTACGTATAAATAAAGTATGTGAAACTTGTTGTTGTCGAAATCATGTTGAATTTTATCTACACCTACAATCATATAGAAAAGTTATGGCAACAATTGATCGAAATTTAGCCATCCCTGGAAGCACAACACAATTTGTGAAGTCTCTTCTATGTGAAAAATCAGAAAATTTGGATGAATTCAACGTTCAGTGTATAAAAAATGTATGTAATGATTGTGGAGATTTGAAGAATCTTTTACATGTTGACAATAATGAAATGCAAGTTACTTGGAAGAGATTTGAATATGAGACATACTTAACGAAGTCAAGAGTTGAGGCCAAAAAAATTGTTCTCAAAGAGAGTGGATTGCCTTACAATGAATTCATGAGTAAATTTTGCAATATCATATATCCACATATCCAACATTGTCATGGTGCAAGATGGAAATCTAAGCAATTTCGTTATTCAAAGAATTGTTTTCCACCAGGTTGTATTCTCTCTATTGTAGATTTCTCTGAGAACTATACATTTAGTCCTCAAACTGAGATTCAAAGTCAATATTATCATTCAGAGCAAGTTGCAATCTTCGTGCAAGTTTGCTACAGGCATGCAGAGTTAGCGGTCGATGGAATACAAAGTAGCAAAGATGATAGAATTATCATCAAAGAGGTTCACTTTTATATCAGTGATGATACGAATCATGATAGAAGCTATGTAGCTCATTGTTTCAAAATGTTTTTTGAAGACCTAAGACGACGTGGCATAAATCAAGAACAACATTGGATATGGTCTGATGGATGTGCTGGTAAGTACATTGGTTTTTAAATTATTTTTAATTAATTTATATTTACTTTTAAAACTTTGAGACTTAAATTGTTTTTTGAAGATAATTCAAGGTTTTCAAGTGTTTAATTATTTGTAACTTCACAGGACAATTTAAGTCTGCAAAAGCCTTTGTTTGGTTATGTAGTCAACATGCTAGACGCAACACCAAATTTTTGTGGAATTTTTATGAGAGTGGACATGGAAAAGGAGAGCACGATGGATCAGGAGCATGTGTGAAGCGTGCACTTCATCAACATGAACTTGCTGGTATGTCCAATTTAGCTTCATACTTTTTAAAAGATTAGATATGTATATATATATTTAATTTAACTAAATTAAATTTTCTTTTAAGTTCTTTGAAAGTAATAGGTGACAAATTGTGCCAACTTGTCTGTAACTTGTAGGTAATGCCATACGGAATGCAAACGAAATTGTTGAATGGTGCAAAAGTCATTTTTCTGCTCGCGACTCAACATACAACACACGGTATTTTTGGGAAGTTACAGGTATGTATGTCTAGTCAAAATTTGTTTTAAAAATTTGAATTTCAAAGTTCAAGTACATACATGATTTCAAATTGAATTTTCAAGTTTGAATTTAAACAGATATTGATCGATCAAATCCTTATAATTGTCAAGCAATTCATGGTATTAGAAATCTACATCAAATCATGACAACGGGGAGTAGTAGGCCTTATGCAATGAATGTGAGAGAAAAATCATGTTTTTGTATTGATTGCATTGAGGACAATGCAAATATTGATCAATGTGAGAATATTAGAGATGGGTATGTTTCACAATGGGAAATGAAACAATTAATATCAATGCCTCCTTTTGTTGAAGATGACAATGTTGATGTCTATGATCCACTATATTCAGCTGATTACGAACGTGTATCTGATTTAGTTGTTATAGGTATGTCCAAATTGATTAATTTAGTTAAAATCAAGATATTATATATATATATATATATATTCTATGTTTAAGTAAGTTTCAAATATAAAATATAATTTTTTACAACTTTTAAATGTATAATTTACTTAAATATGTAAATATGTGGTGTGTGTACAAGAGATATTTTCACTATAGTTGCAGATCCTGAAAATGTGGAAGGTGTAGATTACTATCTACTAAGATGCACACAACCAAAAAGCAAATTGTTCGAATCGATGACAGATGGTGATGGACAAGAGTATCCCATTGGATCAGTCGTTATTGAAGGCACATATTATCAACAAATAAAGATAGATAAAAATGGTATTATATTTGTTGATTATAGGCCAGGACAAAAGGTTCTACAGTACAGTCACTTAGTTTTGGCAACAAAAATAAATTTAGAAACTTTACCTAAAAGAGGGTGTGCCAAACAAAAGTGGAGGTTGCCTATTGAAGATCATGAGAAGATTTTAGAGATAATTAAAGATAGAGAGGATCTAGATTTTATGTACCAGGAGCTTTAAGTTGTTTTTTGGATACATGTGTACACATTTATGACTCCAAATCTAGATAATTTATATATTTGTATTGATTGGACATGTGACATGATTTAGAATGGTTTTTTTTTTAGAATGTGACATGTATGTTAGATCATATATATGCTTGATCTACAAAACCCAGTGACTTTAAAAATGTTTTAATTTACATTTTGCCTAAATTCCTTTAAATCATCTAAATTTCCAATTGCATTTTTACATGTTGGACATGGTTCATTCTTTTAAACCTTCACTCTTGAGAATCTCTAGAAATTCCTTTATATCATCTCTCTAGATTCCTTGATTGTAAATTTTTATGTTTGACACATGGAATTGTTAAACTTTCACTTTCAAATCAAGTTGAATTTAAATATTTGTTCAACTCCACCTATATACATGAGCTAGATTGAATATATATATACGTGCAACAATATGTACAAAACCTAGTCTATGTTCCAATTTTGCATTTAAATTTATTTATGTTCCGTGGAATTCTTAAGTTCACATTCAAATCTTTCATTTCATTTGAACATTCAACTCCACAAACTTGTATAAAATTATCTAGTTGATTTGGTGTTTGAGTGGTGAAGAATCTAGACATAAATGTTGTCTCTAGTTTTCTTTATTTTTTATACATTACTAATGCACAAGATTCAATAATTTTAAATGATCATTTGGATTTTCATGTATCCTAATCATCACATCCTAATTTTATTAAATTTTCATCAGGTAAGCATCCCTCATCCTAGAATCATTTAAAAATTATCCATCTAGATCCATCTCAACTGTACATCCATTAAAAAAGCATCACTTAAAAACATCAAAATTTGGTTACTTGGTCTCAATCTAGTCCATACATCATATTGTCCTTTCCTCATCACCCAAAGTTTTCAACATCTAGGGACCTTATCCTTAATCTAGACTATCATCCATTTCAAATCCAATCTCCTAATAAAAAATCACTTTCAACCTTATAATTTGATTTCATCTTTAAAATCCAAATTTACTTAAGAATATTAGATCCTATCTTTTAAGTATAGAACTAAATTATTTATCCATTTTGTTAATGTTAGATTGTATCCAGGTTCTCTTGGTTTGTCCTTTCTTGTTCACCTTAAGGTGCATTGGAATATATATGAACATTGTAGTGAATCATAGTGATGGTGTTTGGGGTGCTTGAGATAGCTACATTTTGGCATCAATTTAGCTTTGTTTACCATGTATAGCTTGAGACCATGTATGTAATTTGGTCCATCTTTCTAGTACAATTAAATATGGATTGATCAATTTTTAATTTATATATAGAATTGTCATCCAAGAGATCTACTTGATCAATTTTTAATTTATATAGAATTGTCATCAATTTTTAATTTAATATTAAATGTGCATGTCTTTCAAGATTTAAATAGATATATCAATTTCTAATTACATATATATAAATGTTCCACATGGAATTCTTAAACTTTCAAAACTAGAAATTTTATTTCATTTACATTCAACTCCACTAATAGCTTGCATGCTTTATTTGAATTATATGGTTCATTCTTAAGTGAACACTTTCAAACATATATATATATATATATGATTTCATTTACATTCAACTTGACACAAGTATAGCTCATCATCTAGTTCAAGAATTCTTTGCATGCACATTCAAATGAACATGTGTATTAGATTATATGGAATTAGAAATTAGGTTAATGTAGAGTGTAACGCCCCGCCATGCGAACCCCAAAGGAACTAATAATGGAACAATTTTTTTTTTTAGAATATAATAAACATACTTAAGTATTCTAATATAACAATATACTAAGTTGCAAGACTAATTCCCTTGGGGTACACGGGGTGACATTACTATGCCAACCCATAACAACGATAATAAGATAACCATAATTAATCAATTACGTAAATCTATTCATTCCCATTTCATCATTTAAAAATTCATTAAACAATAACCATATTCATAACATAAGTACATATGACAACGAAAGATACTATAAAGATATGAAGCATTTATATTACCACATATATAACACAACTTAACACAACTATTACAAATGATCACTCCTGAATAAATACATGGCCTGAATAAACATTACATCCAAATGATAGTAAAATACAACTGTCTGAACATATAGCTCAATAATCACATATACAATTTACAACAAGGTCACCCCAACACATGTGGGAGACAATACATCACTGGATACATTACATCTGAAGTATAACATACATCTGGTACAAAGAATAACTGGATCATCAACATCCTCCAAAGCCCTGCAATAAAAGATACATCTGCAACAGAAAGGGAACCCAATGGGGTGCAAAGCACGTTCCACCCAACCACCCCCATGCTGAGAGTAGACAAGGAAGGGTCCCCGACCAAGCATGTCTAACAATAACACAATACTAACTCCAAAAAGACAATTTAACACCAAAGACCACTTAGAAACTCAACAATGACAAACCAAAAGGCACAACAACAAACCACTGTAGAACATAACAAGTCACAATTACGACATCAATGAAACTCAAGACACAATATCAAGACTACTTCTAATAATGAATCAAAGACAAATCAATAAATCACTTCCAGAGGACTTCAGTAAATCAACACAAATAGAATGTTAGACGAGAGTGTCATCGCATGGTTTCACATGGATTATCCTGACAACCTATCACAAGGTGCCGCCTCCATCTCTACATGGGTTCTCCAGACAACCAAGTTAAGGTGTCGTCTCCATCTATGGTTCTCCTGACAGCCTATCTCAAGGCGCCGCTCCATAGGGTTACTCATGCAGAGTCGTTAACCTTTTGTGAAGACAAGGCAACGACCTTGCCAACCACGGTCTTCTCAGTCCCCTTTAGTCTATGATAGCACTAACAGGCGGACGAGGCTTCTCAATTATCTTATTAGTGTATAATCCCCACCCATGGTTTATTACTTAAGTTATCACTAATTAATCTAACTTTATGTGGGTTACCCTGATAGCCCCTTTGTGCACCGACCCCCACTAGAGCCACTCCCTCTAGACACTCAAACACAAAATATCCAAATACCAAAGGATTGTATCACAAGCATAATTGAACCAACACATGGATCCTCCGCGAGGCATAACCATCTCGCCATCACAAATGATCATAACCACAAACAGTACAATCCAAGAGCAAACTAAACTATAACCAGGGTCGAATCCTAGACCAACCATCAAGTACGAGATCACAATTCATATTAGAAAACCCCGCCTCTGGAAGTTCTAAACACAACTTAGAATCCTATAATTGAATAAGTTAACTCAAAGTTTTTCTACATGACCTAATCCCAACTTAAAGAAAATCAAATTAAACTTAAATGAATAATCTCAAACGTGCATAAACCATAGATCAACGCCAAACAACCTACAAGCACAATAAATTTCACCAACTTCATCAATCAATAATTTGATAAAGATTGATTAAATTCTAAAACACACAAGATATTCCTAACTCACACAATAACACTATAACATTATATCATTTTATTTTATTTTTACCAATCAATATATTAATAATCACATAGCATAATCCCGTTTTCTTCAATTAGACTATAAGATAATAACTTGTGAAATAATAAATTTATTTCATAACCATAACAAAAATGACCATCCAATATACATATATATATTTTAAAATCAAATATTTAAAACTCCATAAATCAATTACACGAAAAATTCAATCACAACATATAGTTTATTTCATATTTTCTCCACTATACTAAAACAATGCAATTCCTTTAAAATTATCATCCTAAATTTATAAACACAATACATAACGTCTTTTATATATATATATATAAATATATACCTTAAAATCATTGCATTAATACATATTATAAAAACTACCTTAATAATACTCGGTAATTTAACAACCACATATATTTATATATAATATTTATATATATCAAATATATATATAGTATATTTATTTATTTATTTATAAATATATATATATAATATATTTTATATATAAAATAAAACAAAATCGAATTAAAAAAAACGCTGATTAAAAATGGTATTAAAAAGGAAAGTAAATTAAAAAATTAAAAAAAAATAAAAATGAATTGATTAAAGTTATTACGCAGCCCCCACTAGGGAGGTACTACGTACCTCCCAAGGGGAGGACGCAGCCCCCACTGGGCCGCGTACAGCAGCCTACAACAGCTGTGCGTAGCCAAGTGGCAGCTGCCACTGCTGCGCCCAGTACAGGGGGTCGGGGGTGGTATGGCCACCGCCGACCACTCCCCTCCTCCCATTCTTTAATATATAAAAAGAAAATATATTTTTTTTTTATAATTGTTCTCTGTATTTATAACTTGTATTCATAACTTTATTTCAATGAGTATTTTTTTATTTTAGTACAATTTCGTTTTCAGACAAAAAAGAAAATAAATAATGGGTTTCCAAAATTTAAATTTATTTTGATTAGATATTTCATTCAGTATTCAACCTCGAAAATCCAACCAAATATATATTTATTTATAAAGTTATATATATATATATTAAAGATTCAAAACGAATAATCTAGACAAATAATTTTTTTCAATAGATAATATAACAGAAAATTTTCTATTAAATCTAATATAGATTGGCATGCAAACTAATTCATAAGAAAATTGATTTTAATTTAAAAAAAAAAAATTCACTATTTAAACTATATTGAAGAATTTTCAAAAAGATTTACTAAAGTTTTCAACAAAAGGGTTCAAGGGTTTCTTACAAACGAATTCAAACCACAAAACTTCTTCTTATAAATTTTTAAAACACAACAAACAGATATTGTTCAAAACACAACAGAAATAATAATAAATGACAGAAGAAAACCTGGATTCCTTCGTCTGGTGAAGAATCCAACACAGTACTTTTATTCGAACATGGAATCCCTCTGTAGCTTCCTTTCGAATTCCTCCTGCAGCTCCTTCTCGATCGCCTCCTGCAGCTCTCTCTTTTTTTTTTTAATCTATCTATCTTCAAATCAATTATTTTCCCTGTTTTTTTTTTTAATAAAATTTTTTATTTTCTTTTTATTTTTTTCTTTTCCAGATCCCAAAACAACAGAGCAAAACTTCCGTGTGTCTAAATAATCCCCTCATCAAAAAAATAAATCAAAAAATAAAGATTCAATAAAGCTCTTCCGCTTTCTTTTCTCAAAAAGCCTCTCCCTTATTGGTCCTTTTTCCAGCTTTTAAAAGCACATTTATCTATAATTTTAATTAAAATAATTTATTTAATCAAGATATTATCTCCACATGATTTTCTAATTTAATATTAATAAAAAGATAATATCTAATTATCTTCAACAATATTTATTTAATTATAATTATTTGCACTTTTAATTAATTAAATCACTTTTTAAATTTATAATATATTTAAATTTAACATTCTTCTAACTCGCAATTAAATCAAAACAACAAGACAACTTTAATTAATTATCTTATCAAATGAGATTAATTACTCAAACACTAACCATAAATAAAATAAATGCTCAACAAATAGACTACACCATAACAAAGACAAAACTTCAGTCATAACACGACTCACAACAGACGACAGACTTGGGACAAGGACACTTCCAAACCTACTCCCTTTTTCAACATTTTTACCCATTGGGTTAATTTGTTGCTCGCCCTGTCCTGCCGAAGCAGGTGGAATCGAGACTTATTCCTGCAATCCTACATTCAAATAAACGTCAAGTAGCACATGTATATTATAATCAAACCTCCTATCGTGAGAAGGAATTACAGTGTAGCAGGGCACTCGTGAGCGAGTGATGCTACACTGTCCTCCCACCTACTCTATTCTAACAATTACAATATCAAAGACGAACTAACATTTCTAACCAAATTGATCATAAGATAACATGATACTTAACCACTGCATCATAATTGATATTAAACCATTGCATTATAAAATAATACTGAATTCAAATAACATGATCACCATAGAATCATCACATCGACATATAAAACATTAATGAACAACTATTTGAATAAACAATTTAATCTAATCAACACACAAAGTATCATAAGTCATACTAATAATGTCTTATCAAACGATCATGTCCACTAAAGGAATAACAATATCATCAAACTTCAAACCAACCAAATCAAACCATAATAGTATCATCATAGTATCAACGTATCAAGTTAAAGCATAGAAATTAATAAATCCAAACAGTAAGAGGAGGGGTATTACATCCTCCCTCCCATATAATCGGCTTACTCCTAGAAGTCGGTAAACAAAAGAAAATAAGATTCCCTAATACAGGAGGCATCCTCACACACCAAGATGGTGAACTAATCACCATTACAACTAGTATCAAGCGCACACACAAGAGTAACAAATAGTAGCAAAAAGTGTCAGTAACATGGGGGTATTACATCCTCACCCCCAAGGATATGGCTTACTCCAGGAAACCATTAAATAGATAAGAGTAAGCACACAACAACCACGCAGAGAACATGCCACAAATCTCTATAACTAACCACATAATCATTCATTTCCTATTACCATATTCCATAATTCCATACCATATAGCAGGCAAAAGCAACTCCAAAACCACATAGGGTCAATCAGGCAATCGCTTGCACAAAGAGGTAAAGCACAAGAAGACATACAAGAGTGGACATAACAACAAAGCTAGTTGTCATTCACCACACACAACACACAAAATTCACACACAACACAATTGTCCATAATGCATTCTTCCAGTAGGAAGGATATCGATGCATTGTACACTACACCGAGGGTCCTATCCCTTCCACTAGTTTCCTGTACCATTAGACCTACACCACGTAACAACAACTTCTGGGTAGCCACTTGAGTCAGATCAACCCAAAAAGGAAAACATAAACTAACGAATAAAGCACCTAGGTCAACGCCATGTCTCATAATGCCTGGAGTATTACCTATGCAACTAACAACTTAATGGGTCCACATTATCCCAAAGCGCCTAGTGTTTAAACTTGGGCTCTAATACCAAGCTGTAACGCCTCGCCGTGCGAACCCCAAAGGAACTAATAACAACGGAACAAATTTTTTTTTTAGAATATAATAAACATTCTTAAGTATTCTAATATAACAATATACTAAGTTGCAAGACTAATTCCCTTGGGGTACACGGGGTGACATTACTATGCCAACCCATAACAACGATAATAAGATAACCATAATTAATCAATTATGTAAATCTATTCATTCCCATTTCATCATTTAAAAATTCATTAAACAATAACCATATTCATAAGATAAGTACATATGATAACGAAAGATACTATAAAGATATGAAGCATTTATATTACCACATATATAACACAACTTAACACAACTATTACAAATGATCACTCCTGAATAAATACATGGCCTGAATAAACATTACATCCAAATGATAGTAAAATACAACTGTCTGAACATATAGCTCAATAATCACATATACAATTTACAACAAGGTCTCCCCAACACATGTGGGAGACAATACATCACTGGATACATTACATCTGAAGTATAACATACATCTAGTACAAAGAATAACTGGATCATCAACATCCTCCAAAGCCCTACGATAAAAGATACATCTGCAACAGAAAGGGAACCCAATGGGGTGCGAAGCACGTTCCACCCAACCACCCCCGTGCTAAGAGTAGACAAGGAAGGGTCCTCGACCAAGCACGTTTAACAATAACACAATACTAACTCCGAATAGACAACTTAACATCAAAGACCACTTAGAAACTCAACAATGACAAACCAAAAGGCACAACAACAAACCATTGTAGAACATAACAAGTCACAATTACAACATCAATGAAACTCAAGACACAATATCAAGACTACTTCTAATAATGAATCAAAGACAAATCAATAAATCACTTCCAGAGGACTTCAGTAAATCAACACAAATAGAATGTTAGACGAGAGTGTCATCGCATGGTTTCACATGGATTATCCTGACAACCTATCACAAGGTGCCGCCTCCATCTCTACATGGATTCTCCAGACAACCAAGTTAAGGTGCCGCCTCCATCTATGGTTCTCCTGACAGCCTATCTCAAGGCGCTGCTCCATAGGGTTACTCATGCAAAGTCATTTACCTTTCATGAAGACAAGGCAATGACCTTGCCAACCACAGCCTTCTCAGTCCCCTTTAGTCTGTGATAACACTAACAGGCGAACGAGGCTTCTCAATTATCTTATTAGTGTATAATCCCCACCCATGGTTTGTTACTTAAGTTATCATTGATTAATCTAACTCTATGTGGGTTACCCTGACAGCCCCTTTGTGCGCCGGCCCCCACTAGAGCCACTCCCTCTAGACACTCAAACACAAAATATCCAATTACCAAAGGATTGTATCACAAGCATAATTGAACCAACACATGGATCCTCCGCGAGGCATAACCATCTCGCCATCACAAATGATCATAACCACAAACAGTACAATCCAAGAGCAAACTAAACCATAACCAGGGTCGAATCCTAGACCAACCATCAAGTACGAGATCACAATTCATATTAGAAAACCCCGCCTCTGGAAGTTCTAAACACAACTTAGAATCCTATAATTGAATAAGTTAACTCAAAGGTTTTCTACATGACCTAAACCCAACTTAAAGAAAATCAAATTAAACTTAAATGAATAATCTCAAACATGCATAAACCATATATCAACGCCAAACAACCTACAAGCACAATAAATTTTACCAACTTCATCAATCAATAATTCGATAAAGATTGATTAAATTCTAAAACACACAAGATATTCCTAACTCACACAATAACACTATAACATTATATCATTTTATTTTATTTTTACCAATCAATATATTAATAATCACATAGCATAATCCCGTTTTCTTCAATTAGACTATAAGATAATAACTTGTGAAATAATAAATTTATTTCATAACCATAACAAAAATGACCATCCAATATACATATATATATTTTAAAATCAAATATTTAAAACTCCATAAATCAATTACACGAAAAATTCAATCACAACATATAGTTTATTTCAGATTTTCTCCACTATACTAAAACAATGCAATTCCTTTAAAATTATCATCCTAAATTTATAAACACAATACATAACGTCTTTTATATATATATAAAAATATATACCTTAAAATCATTGCATTAATACATATTATAAAAACTACCTTAATAATACTCGGTAATTTAACAACCACATATATTTATATATAATATTTATATATATCAAATATATATATAATATATTTATTTATTTATTTATAAATATATATATATATATATATAATGTATATTTTATATATGAAATAAAACAAAATCGAATTAAAAAAAACGCTGATTAAAAATGGTATTAAAAAGGAAAGTAAATAAAAAAATTAAAAAAAAAAAATGAATTGATTAAAGTTATTACGCTGCCCCCACTAGGGAGGTACAGCGTACCTCCCAAGGGGAGGACGTAGCCCCCACTGGGCTGCGTACAGCAGCCTACGGCTGCTATGCGCAGCCAAGTGGTGGCTGCCACTGCTGCGCCCAGTACAGGGGGTCGGGGGTGGTACGGCCACCGCCGACCACTCCCCTCCTCCCATTCTTTAATATATAAAAAGAAAATATTTTTTTTTTTATAATTGTTCTCTGTATTCATAAATTGTATTCATAACTTTATTTCAATGAGTATTTTTTTTATTTTAGTACAATTTTGTTTTCAGACGAAAAATAAAATAAATAATGGGTTTCCAAAATTTAAATTTATTTTGATTAGATATTTCATTTAGTATTCAACCTCAAAAATCCAACCAAATATATATTTATTTATAAAGTTTTTTATAAAATGATATATATATATATATATATTAAAGATTCAAAACGAATAATCTAGACAAATAAATTTTTTCAATAGATAATATAACAGAAAATTTTCTATTAAATCTAATATAGATTGGCATGCAAACTAATTCATAAGAAAATTGATTTTAATTTCAAAACAATAATTTCACTATTTAAACTATATTGAAGAATTTTTAGAACAATTTACTAAAGTTTTCAACAAAAGGGTTCAAGGGTTTCTTACAGATGAATTTCAAACCACACAACTTCTTCTTATAAATTTTTAAAACACAACAAACAGATATTGTTCAAAACACAACAGAAATAATAATAAATGACAGAAGAAAACCTGGATTCCTTCGTCTGGTGAAGAATCCAACACAGTACTTTTATTGGAACACGGAATCCCTCTGTAGCTTCCTTTCGAATTCCTCCTGCAGTTCCTTCTCGATAGCCTCCTGCAGCTCTCTTTTTTTTTTTTTATCTATCTATCTTCAAATCAATTATTTTCCCTAGTTTTTTAATAAAATTCTTTTCTTTCTTTTTATTTTTTTCTTTTCCAGATCCCAAAACAACAGAGCAAAACTTCCGTGTGTCTAAATAATCCCCTCATCAAAAAAATAAATCAAAAAATAAAGATTCAATAAAGCTCTTCCGCTTTCTTTTCTCAAAAAGCCTCTCCCTTATTGGTCCTTTTTCCAGCTTTTAAAAGCACATTTATCTATAATTTTAATTAAAATAATTTATTTAATCAAGATATTATCTCCACATGATTTTCTAATTTAATATTAATAAAAAGATAATATCTAATTATCTTCAACAATATTTATTTAATTATAATTATTTGCACTTTTAATTAATTAAATCACTTTTTAAATTTATAATATATTTAAATTTAACATTCTTCTAACTCGCAATTAAATCAAAACAACAAGACAAATTTCTAATTTAATTATCTTTAATAAATGAGATTAATTAATTAAACACTAACCAAGAATAAAATAAATGCTCAACAATAAAACTACATACAAGACAAAGACAAAAACTTTAGTCATAACACAACGACTCACAACAGACAACGGACTTGGGATGGGGACACTTCCAAACCTACTCCCTTTTTCAACATTTTACCCATTGGGTTAATTTATTGCTTGCCCTGTCCTGTCGAAGCAGGTGGAAACGAGACTTATTCCTGCAATCCTACATCCAAATAAACGTTAAGTAGCACATGTATATATATAATCAAACCTCCTATCGTGAGAAAGAATTGCAGTGTAGCAGGGCACTCTTGAACGAGTGATGCTACATTGTCCTCCCACCTACTCTATTCTAACAATTACAATATCAATGACGAACTAACATTTCTAACCAAATTGATCATAAGATAACATGATACTTAACTACTGCATCATAACTAATTATTAAACCATTGCATTATAAAATAATACTAAGTTCAAATAACATAATCACCATAGAATCATCACATCGACATATAAAACATTAATGAACAACTATTTGAATAAACAATAATCCAATCAACACACAGAGTAACACAAATCCTACTAATAATGTCATATCAAATGATCATGTCCACTAAAGGAATAACATCATCAAACTTCAAACCAACCAAATCAAACCATAATAGTATCATCATAGTATCAACGTATCAAGTTAAAGCATAGAAATTAATGAATCCAAACAGTAAGAGGAGGGGTATTACATACAGAGCATGATATACGACAATTTCAAATGTATAAATTTAACTTTTGACATCGTGACTTTTACAAATGAACATTTAGAGCTTTAAAGAATTCAATCTAACTATCATCTATTTCCAATTGCATTTTTATGTTCTACTTTAAAATGTATAGCATTAGTCTCAAGCATATTTGCATTCAATTTTTTCTATTTCTTGACCTATTTATTAAAGACAAACTCATTTGAACTATTTATTTAAATTAATTACATGTACATGATGTCCATCTTTTTAAATTTACAAATAGCAACCATTAGATAGTGGAGTCCAACATTTTGATTTCACAATGTATTTAGTTATCTATATATGTACAACAAGTGCATTTGAACAAGTTACCATAATTTACATTTAAATAAAGGTACTTATAGATGTAATGTAAGTGAGTTCATCAAACCATAATAATGCACGTATATAACAAACCTCTAAGATTCAAACCATAAAACATAACTGTATGAATGTGACATGTAAATTATAACAAGTATATATATGTGTACCATAAAACATAAGTATGTAACATGTCCAAATGTTCAATACATAAATCATAAAAAGTGTCTCCAACATGTAATAAAATGATCTCAGACATGTAATACTATAAAACAAATCTCAAAGAGAGGGATGTCTGGTATGAATAGAATCATCGATCTATTCGACTGACCTCTCCTCGATCCGGATTCCATCAATTTTACTCCATCCATGATGTGGGATCCAGTTCCATCCCATTATCTCCCCTGATCAGGTCTTGAGCCTCGTCCTTTAACCCCTCAGACATGTGTTCGCACATATATATGTAAAATTATTCAAAAATTTACAATGTAATTTGGAGTTCAATGTGTTCAAACTTAAACATCAAGTAATTAGTTTTAAAAATTAAATTTTAAATGTACCTCATCTACATACTACATGGGATCGCCATCATGCTCCAAATTTCCAAAGTATCGGAATTCACCATACTGCTTAAAATTTTCAAGTACACAATTTCAATCAGGAGTTAAACCCCTAGAAGTTTTTAAAATGCATTACATAAATTTTGAGAACATAATTTTAAAAATATATACATGTATTTAAATTATAAATTGAGCATGTTGTGCTTTCCCGCTTTGAAGGCTCTACCAATGTCACTAAGTGATCAATAGAATGTAAAGATATCAGAGGGCGGCTCTCAGAGTATTGCATGACGAGCAAAAATAAGTTTTATCATATGTCCCATGGGATGTGATCGTGTCGCAGACGCCTCAACGTGACTCCGTGGTAACATCCTAATGACCACCTCGACAAGCTAAAGGACATCACCGTAAAACATGATGTATGGATCAGAGGGATGATGTGGAATATCCTGAAATGATTTACAATTCCCCGTATTCATATGTGTATGAGGATATCATTTTCTAATAAACTCTGGTACCTTGTCAAGAGCAATCCCATGGTCCTCACTGATAACCTGATATGCTGCTAGTAAATCCAAAATTGAGAGTCTACACGTATTATGTAGAGTCATGTGGGTCATATGCTCGACATCTGCAAGAGTAGGTAGATCAGCACTAATAAATGGATCATACGATGTAGATGTAGCCTCAGTGGGAGGAAGGTTGATCTGTGGGCGTAATAAATATCTACCAACTCGATCAGATGAAATCTGATCAATCTACGTCGTAATAGAGGCAATGTTTTCAAAAATCTAACTCTGAGTGGACCCTGTTGCTGCCTCCCCTGCTGCTGCCAATTCCAAACGTTTTGGTAAAACCAAAAGGTTTGGGCCAACTAATGCCCTATTGTCCACAGGCGGTGGCAAATTTGAAGGTCTAAACTGTGGTTTGTCAGAAAAACGGCCTTTACCTTGGCCAACATGCTCAGGATAAGATGTGTAGTCCACCTCTATATGTAAATGAAATTCTGCATATAACTATTTGACAAAATACAATGGCAGCTCATCATTGTGAGGGGGCCATTCATGATGTGTCACTAACCATCTAGGGTGCAGGTATATGAATGGCTAACAAGAGGATCTAACACCTCGTAATCAAGACATCCCTAATTTTATTTTTTCCTCTATAAAATGGGAACATGGATAACACATTTTTACCTGAAACTAATTTGGCAACTTCTCTATGTTTCACTGTGCCAGTAACACTCCTAGCAAGAGAAAAATAAAACTGTTTAATGTTGATTTCATCATAAGGATTGTATGATCGAATTGTCTCAATCATCTTAATAATCTCTTGTCTAATAGTGACTAATCTATCTCGATTAGCCAAATTGGGGGAGTTGTGAATTGTCTGCTCTAAACATTTTAGAGCATTGTCCAATCTAGCAATACTATCCTGAAATATATTTGATCTAGTTTGAGCTTCTCGCTTATAATGAGGGGAATGATGAGATCCCTCATCGGCCATGATATATATAAATAGATAGAGATCTGCATATCATTAAAACAAAATTACATAATGAACTAAACAAATTGAAATTGAAATTTTTTCAAAAACCAAAATATATACTAAATTTTCAGCAAAATTTTCAAGTTTCCAAACTAGGAAAAACATTTTTGATTTTAAAATGTATCTAATGTGAGAGATCTAGTAGTCTAAACTTTTATATCTATCTAGCTAAGTGTGAACCCATTAAAATCATAGTAGGCATGCATGTACATTCAACCAAGAGTAAATATGGAAAAAAAAAATTTATCCTTTCAGCCACTCTATACTAAAATTTTGATCAAAATAAAAAAATACTCTTCATTACAATTGGTCATATATGATCTAGCCTTTCTTTGTAATCAATTATTTTTTAAATCAAACACTAGAAATTATAAAAAGGTTAACATTTCCTTAATTTTTCGATCTAACTTAAAACATATTAAAGTAATAAAGTTAAAATTCTTTGAAATAAATTCCTTAGGAATAAAATATAAACATATAGATACATGTGCATATATCTGTAGGTACACATGTATGTATGTGGGAGTGCATGTGTAATGGTATCAGAGAGAGAGCATATATATATATATATACACATATATATATATCTCATAAAAGGGCACATGCATTATAGAGAGCATGTATATGTGTGATATATGTGTATGTATGTATGTATATCTATGTACATGTATTATATATGTATGTGTATGTGTGCATGTACATGCATATATGTGTATGTGTGTATGTACACATGTATATACTCAAGTACATACATACATACACACATACACATATATATACATGCATGCACATACATACATGTACATACACATATATATGCATATACATACATACATACATACACATATGTATATATAATACATGTACATGCATACGCACATACACATATGTACATATATATAATACATACATGTACATACACACATACACATATATGTGCATGTACATATGTATATGCATATACATATATACATGCATATACATACATACATACATACATACATATATATATATGCATATACATACATACATACACACACACACATGTACACACATGCATACATACATGTACACACATATACACATACACACATACACATATATACATGCATGTACATACATATGTATACATACACACATGTACACATATGTATATATAATACATCTACATGCATACGCACATACACATATATGTACATGTATGTATATGTACATGCACATATATGTGTATGTGTGTATGCATGTAGATGTATTATATATACATATGTATACATACACACATGTACACATATGTATATATAATACATCTGCATGCATACGCACATACACATATATGTGCATGTACATATGCATACATGTACATACATATATATATATATATATGCATATACATACATACATACACACATGTACACATGTATATATAATACATACATACATACATACATACATACACACATACATACATACACACATGTACACATATGTATATATAATACATGTACATGCATATGCACATACACATATATGTGCATGTACACATATACATACATGTACATACATATATATATATGCATATATACATACATACATACATACATACACACATATACACATATGTATATACAATTAGAATGCTAAATTGCTGAATCCCCACCCTTATAACTTTTCTAAATGTGATAAGAATTGGAAAAGAACTAATTATTTATAAATACAAGTTTGTTATTGGATATCCTTGAGTATATTTTGCCACTTACAGAGTTAACAAATGCAACATTACAATTTTTTTGCACAAGGAGATATGATGAGGTGGTTAAAGACCTTGCAAACCAAACAAATGTTAATATAGATCATCCATTGCAGTGCCTTTAATCTTGGAACAAATAGGAGAATAATAAAGATGACTATTGTGCCCTTGATTCAGCTTCTATTTGGGATTCAAGTACAATACACTTAATTGCAGAATTTAGAGTGTCAAAAGTAGGTGAGGGTTTAAGCTATATATTTCAACATTGGGAAGTTTGATCAAAAGTAGGTGAGGGTTTAAGCTATATATTTCAACATTGGGAAGTTTGACCTGCCATAACTGCTTTGTATGTGACAGACTATTTCAATTGTATATGCAGATTATTATTCAACTGCAAAGAGAATTCTAAGAAATCCTAAGAAATATGGTGAGTCATATATGTATATTATCAACTATACTTTTGTATGCTCTCTGTTGTATCTTGAAAGAAAAAACTGAAGCATATTCATCATTGAGAATTTAATTGGGAATATTGGGTGTTTGATGGTGCAGGATTGCAGAAAAATGTTTTAAGGGTATGTTGTGGAAAAGGTGGAAAGTATAATTACACTCCACATTTAAGCTGTGATAGAAATGCTATTTTGTGTTCTAATCCCAAACAATATTTCAACTGGGATGGTATTCATCTTACAGAATCTGCTCATAGAGCCATAGCCTGCATGTTGATCAATGGCAAGTTCACCTCTCCACCTTTGAATATGGTAAACAAAAATTGCAGAAATCCCGAAAGAATCTAAATTTCTTGCTCAAACATTTCATGGTCAGTTAAAAGAGAAAATTTCGTATGATGCATTTTATCTTTATAGCCTCTCACATTATGTATTTGCCGCACTTTTGAATAAGAAGATAAGGCCACCCTAGTCTCTTAGTACAGGCCTCTGTTCTTACAATTTTAAAACAAGAAAAGGCTGTTCATAGCCTCTGAATTCTTATATTGATGGTGTTTGTTTTTAAGAGAAGTTTTTGTATTATTGTGTTTCTTCCTTTTTAACAGTTAGTGCTAGTATAGCATTAGCATGTACTATAACAGTTATCTTTCAGATTATACACTTGATGTCAAGAATGATTTAATGGTTTTTTTATCAGCCACAGTTCCAGAGAAAAAGACAAAACATTTGAACCTAATCATGGCACATGTAAGCCACTTCATGTGGCTATTGTCTGTAGTTAATCAAGACAAAATTCTTATAGTTTATACACTTGATGTCAGGAATGATTTAATGGTTTTTTTTATCAGTCACTACTTTGTATGTGATAGACTAAATGAGTATGTGATAAGTAAATATGAAGTTGATCATAGTTATGAAAAGTTGTCAATGAAAGTTTCTATCCTAGTTTATATAAGCAAAGTTGGCCCGCTGTATAAGGGAAAAGACAATCCTATATCATATTCATGGGTTCATAGGCAATAGATTTGTTTTTACTATTATTATATGCTGTTATTTTTACATATATTTCAGTTGTCATATAATGCTTATTCTTATAACTATGAAATAACCCTTAAGACTTAATTACTTGCTATTATTGGGAGACTCGACATAGTAGCTTGAGAAAGGTGTATGCCAGTCTATGTGAACAATGATTCTAAGTTCTAGGAAATTGATTGTATGCCAGTGAGTAAAATCATCAATCAAAGTAGCCAAGAGTAAGAGGTGTTCAGAGATCTGCATGCTTGTGGAAACAGAAAAATCTAGCTGCTAAGATTTGAGCCAAGTACCTGTACAATGTGGGTCAAGCATACATCAAAGATATACTGCATGCAATGTAGGATAATCCTCCTCAACATAGTGACTGTCCACTTAAGTTAACAATTTTTTTCAAAATCATATCCTTCTTAACTCAATCAACCTTGTCTAGATGTTGTCTAGCAGGCCATGTTCTATGGTAAGGCCATGTTCTTTATTTTTACGGCACATAAAACACATATCCTCTATTTTATTACCAAATAATATAGAAACAGAAGGAGAATCTTCAAAACTAGTTACCAAATGGCAGTATATAAGAATAGTGTATGCAAAACTAGTGTATACAACATTCACTACCTTTCGGCCAATATCCATTACAAAGCCTGAAAAACCTGATTTTTGCATTTCAATCAAACCCTAACAAACGAGAAATCACAAATTTCTCAAAAAAAAAAAAAAATGAGACAAGAAATCAAACATTCCAGTGAATGCCATGAATGGAACCTGTTAAAATATAGTCCCTGTTGCTGGTGATCGGCCGACAAGCTCTCGCCCTCAACACTTTCGCCCGAGCTTTTGATTGAAACAGTGGGCCTGGGTTCTTTTTTTTAATTTTATTTAGGGCTTTTCGGCTGATAAACTTCCAATCGATAAGGTTGCAACCGAAACATACTCGACCGAGCAGGTCTTTCCAGATGTACGCCGTGTTGGCTATTTTCGACCGATAACGTTTCGGCCGAAAGTGACTCGACCGACAACTTCCAGCCACGTAGGCGCCAAGTGGTTGCCTCGTGGATTCGGCCGAAACCTTATCGGCCGAAAACTAGTCGGTCGAAAGAAAATCGCCCAAATTACTTTATTTGGCCAAAACTGTGACACAGGTTTGTGCTTTCACCCAGCAACAAAACCTTACTACACTTTCCCAAACTGCCTCACAAATTCTCACAATAAAACTCTTCCAATTCACTCTCAAACTCTCTCATAAAACTCAAGAAAAAAATAGAGTAGCTCTCAGAAAAATAACAAGGTGTAAACTACGTGTCCCTTTAGGGTAAAGAATGCCTCTATATATACACAAAAATTAGCTTCCAAAGGCTAGAAACATGGTGGATGAATTAACACTTCTCAGTTTACATGGTTTGACTCAGCTTGGCAAACAAAAGGTGGCAGATTTTAAACATACTTCTCAAAAAATTAACACAGCAAATAGCTTCTTTTAAAGATAGCAAGAATGAATTTCACATATGCAAGGTAAAAGGCTAAATAGGTCAACTCTAGTCCTACCAACATTCACATAACTTATTCTCCTATTTACTTTGGTCTCTATCATTGTACAGAGCTCACAAAATAGACTTCTAATACAAAGCATATATTCATAGTTTGGCACCACATTAACCTATTTTCGTAGTTGTGGTGTTTTGCAGATTATGACTAAGTCAAAGATTTAAATGTTTTGCAAATAGCTTTCAATATATATTGACCAAGAATCATATATTCCTGCGCACCTTCCTTCATATATTGTGTTCTATTTGAAAGCAAGATAAATCATTATAAGTGTTAATAGTGTTGCATTTATGCACACTACATTATTGCGCCCTTCATTATATGAAATGCATTATATACTATGGATACATAGTATGTGCATGGTTTACATTAATATCAGTGCTTTATTTATATAAACATCACTTTATCAATCATTAGAATATATTAACAATAACGATATATATATTTATATATATATGCATTGCATATATTCATTATATATATATATACATATGTATATATGAATAACTTAACATGTTATTATATATATGTATATATATATATCAACTCAAACGATAATTAGTATTCACCATTCAATATTTGTATGCATATGCTTATTTCCATTTACTATTAATATCGCACATGTATATATATATTAATATACTTGTATATGGATGTTACCTTCACGTCAATACGTACACATATATCAATATATATGCATATATATATATATATATATATGTATGTATATCCATCGTATATATTTATATATAACATTACCTTCAAACACAAAGCAATAATATTGACTGACATATATACACTAAATATATATATACATGTCACTTTATCCATTCAATGTTCCCGTGCATATGAGTAACTCGCCCATAAGCATGTGTAGATACGTCTATCTATGTATACTTATGTACGTGATTACTCATGTGTATGAGTTCATCATGCACATGCGTATATGTATATATATACATCCTATGTATATATCTCATCGATTGTACTTTTAAAGAAGTATTCAAAAACACAATGAAACTCAAACTCTTATTTCACGTATGACCTCATAAACTAACAAAACCTCTCCTAAACAATCAATTCAAGGTATCTTACCTTTTACTTGAAACTACTGACTTGACTATTCTATCAGTGAGTGTGTGAAAACTCAGTTTAGACTCTCTTAAGGGTTTCCAAACCAAAATCCTTCTCCTGAGTGATACTTCCCCTCCCTTTCAGAGACGTGAACCTACACCTACAACCAACTTGCCACATTTGCAAAGGTATTCAATTGATCACAAAACAATCACTGGCAATATATATTCAATAGTCAGAATTAAGACACATATATAACATCAATTTGAATCAACCATCTATTTATTATATTTCCAATGATTCATACATTCAAAGTGCATTCACATTTATTTCCATCAAAGTTACAAACACACACATATATGCAAGTATTTCATCTAGCTAGGTAAAAGTAACTAAGTTAATATACTACGGGGTGTAACAATAGTGACACCATGAAGTAGTGTAGTACAAGATTGTAAGCGCACTCACAATTTAGTGGCTCTAATTTAGTAGACATGCTAAAAGGAATAATTGTGTGTAGCATGTTATTTCCCTTGTGATTGACATGCACTTTGTCTGTCACAATTTATTTCTAATATTATTGTATGTTTTATTGATACTATTATGAATTTTCTATAATAAATATTATAAAATACTTTATACTATCAATTATAATATTACATTAATGATATATTATATATTATAAATTAAAATACTATATTATAGTAGATATAATAAAAAAAATTTATGATTTATTAATAATTTAAAATGTCATATATATTTATAAAAAAATATAACATATCAACTTATATTAAAATAAAATATTATCTAAAATGAAAAATGATGACACCATCAAAATCCAAGCCTGTTGTGGTTAAGATTACTATTGTTGTCTTGTTGCAAATTGTTTCAATACGTAAGATTGATCAATGGAGACACCAGGAAGTAGTGTACTACAAGATTGTAAGTGCGCTCACAATTTAAAGGCTCCGATTTAATGAATATGATAATTATATGTAGTATGTTATTTCCCTTGTTATTGAACATGCACTTTGTCTGTTACACATTATTTCTACAATTGCTACACGTTCTATTGATATTATTTCTTTGCTACTTGATATATTATGGCCTAGATAGATTAGTGAAGATTTGATCAAATAAACAACTCCAAATGCTGCTTCAAGAATGCTTTTTATTTTTCGGATTAATATTTTCATTTAAATGGGACACTAGATTATCTAAGTGGTGTTAAAAAAGGCTCTCAGAAAATTCATCTCCAACAATTCACCAAAGGAAAATTCTCCATCACCAATTCACCACCATGACAATGCATCTGTGTCATCTCATATAAACTACTACTTTCATTACTATCCTAATGATCCTCCAATGAATGTGTTCCCTTAGATTCACATCATTATTTAATGGAATCCACCACTTAATTCTCAGTTAATGTTAAATCCTTTATCTTAACCTACAAATCGGTGCTGGGAAGGGCCTTTGAGTGGTTTTTAGTGAATAAAGAGAATATAACTTTCAATGGATAAACTGTAGCTGACATCGTAGGAGGGAAGCCCGCTGGTTTAAACAAACTTATATCAATCGATGTCATGATAACAACCATTGGAAGGGTGACCTCTGAAAATCAGAGAACCTTTTCCTTGTAAGTCAATGAAATCTAGCTAATCAGTGAGTGGACATAAAGGCAACACAGCAACAGGCGGAAGATTCAGGAAACCCAACAACTCTAACTACCTATTTGTTGATCACCTCTTTTTACTGTTTTTGGACGATGTGTTTTTCAAGTAGTTGCAAGCCCTGTGAACGGTCTAATAAACAGTCTAGCATACTAAAAGCCACTCCATTGTATACTCCTTTTCGTATGAAATCATTCTACTGTTACTTTTTCTTATGAAAGATTATGACTATTCTTACTGCACGTTCTAATGAAAGACTTATAAAGATATTTGGGGAGATGCCATCTAACTTTGTAATTATGTAGTAGTTATGTAGGATCTTCGTTTTCTCTATTTATAATTAAAGTTTGGAATTGGTAACTTATCATGCAATTAGATATCTAAAGAGAATTATCTTTAAATTGATTTTAAAAGATTTGATCAAAATCTTATCATGGAATCTTTAGTAAGTGAAGTAAAAAATATCATTTATTGTTAGAATTTAATATTGTATTTTTATTTAAAATATAACTTGTATGCAATCTAAATGATTTCAATACGTTTTGGTAATCATAAATCTTGTTATATTTAACCTTTATATCCAACACAAATGATCTACTAGTTGAACACACTATTTATTGTTATAAAAATCACACATTCCTATTTAAAATATACAACTTATATTCAATTTTGATCATAAATTTTTTTGACAATTTTCATATTTCATGTTAAAATTCAACCTATTGATTGTACTCACCTTTTACATTTGTCATAGGAAAAATATATAGTATGAAATATCCCGATGCATATATATTGTCACCCAATAGTCATATACATAAGAACAATATTTTTCCACATAAGAACAATAATTGTTTAGATGAGCACCTCAATTTATAAATGATACTTGTATTGTATAGTTATAACAATTAAAGAAATAAAGTGTTTAATAACCACCCTTGTTACTACCATTTTTTATTATACCTTTAATATCCTCTTGATTGACTAAACATCTTCTTTCCAATAAGAAGAGATAGTTTTATAACCTTACTCAACCATAGCAGGGGTGGTAGCTCTACACCACAATTGTACAATCTTGCACTGAATAAAATAAGCTCACATAACATTACAAATCCTTAGACCTAGACCTAATCCTTGAGGGTTCATTTGAGATGACCCTACCTATGTATGTTTTTTTAAGAATCAAAGCCACATTATTCACATGCCAAAATAGAAGATTTCCACATAGAGACAACTTATACTTACATCACATGCAGACACATGATAATTAACTTTCATGTAGAACACCTATACACATTGTTACTGACCAATAAATACATCACCAAAAGCACAATGTGACTACTTGATTTGTACATCACATATACACAATAGGATTGTCTCATACATACATCACATACACACATAATGACTAGCTAGAAAAAGGAAGTGGCGGTAACCTTATTGCAAGGATGTTTACTTTTACCTAGTTAACTAACACATAATCCTTAAGTACAGAAAAGCTAAAAGGAGGAATCTTTGACACAAAAGAAATCAACTCCACTCTTGTTGTCCCAGTACACTTAACCACAAATTCACATATTCAAATATTTGATGCAAATAGATTAAAATCCCAAAGTCTTACCAAATTGACAAGGTTCATAGCCAATTCAAATTATTTTGACAATTTCATTTGTCAAATCAAAATTGATATAAAATTAATGGAAGCAACTCAATTTCATTAAATGACCAATTTCACAAAATTACATTCATGGGAAATTTACACTTTGACAATCTCTCTGTTTAAATATCTTTCAATTGATATTGCTCCAATTTGAAATTACCAAATTGACAAGGTTCATAGCCAATTCAAATTATTTTAGCAATTTCATTTGTCAAATCAAAATTGATATAAAATTAATCAAAGCAACTCAATTTTATTCAATGACCAATTTCACAAAATTACATTCATGGGAAATTTACACTTTGACAATCTCTCTGTTCAAATATATTTCAATTGATATTACTCCAATCTAAAAAATTTAACTTCTCTGACTATTCTTCTACCTAGCACAATCTCTTGTCATTTTAATTCAACATTTTATTTTGTACACATATCCCTTATTGTTGTGATTTGTGTTCTCCTCAACTATTTTTGTTGTTTGTGCATGCCTACCTTAGGTGCCATCCCATTTCCTTCAATCTATTGTGTGATTATCTTTTAACCTTCTCTAGTTGCATGGAATAATCTCCATGACTATCTGAGGCCTCTTTTTTTCTTGTATAGTTCTAACCATTAATGGATTGCCAATTTTAATTGGCTCAGCCCTCCTCCACATATTTTTTTCTTTCCTTTCAATTCTCAACTCGTGACCTCTTGTCAGAATGCTTTAGCCAATTGAACTAGGCCCACCACCCCTAATATAAATGATGTCCTTAATTATGTAATAAGTGTATTTCAATGGTTTTCACTGTGCTTTGTTCTTTTTCTGAGTCAATATCCTTGTAAAGATTCTAAAATTTCTATGAATGAGTATATCACTCCCCAGCTATGTATACTGTAGCCGACGTCATAAGAGGGGAGAAAGAGAGATTTATCAAACTGCTAGTCATGTCATGTTAGGAGATCTGGGCAATCAATAAATCAAACCAACCTAATCATCTACCAGACATTGTCGTCAGATCTTTCCTTCTATCAAGAGGAGAAGAGGAGGCAGAAATAGGCACAGAATCTGCTTACATAGATCTTGTTTTTTCTTTTCCAATTCAACTGAATTTTCGAGGTTTTTATTTCTGAGATTCATTGCCTCTGTATAACTCAGAGACTGCTACCATAAACCGCACATATTATTGTTAGACCCCACATCCTACAGAAGGCGTAGTTTTATGTTGAAGTCAAAGGGTCATCTCTAAGTTTATTTAAAATTGTTATAAGAGCAGCTTAATTTTTGACGTTCTATTGAAAAAGGTTTTTGATCTACTTATTAACGATTTTTTTTTATGTTTTTTTTATTTAAGATTTTTACAATGAATTTATTAATGTTTATAAAAAGGTATAAAGTATAATGGAATTGAAGATAAAGTTCAATACAATAAATCAAATGAAAGTTTATTATTGTTTTCATTTACTTTTTCAAATAAAAAATGAAAATATATAATGTAAAAAAGATAAGTAAACAAAGTCAAATTCAAAATGTATTATATCAAGAAATGTTCCAATCAAGAAGTTTTATATCATTACTATGTATATAAAAACCAAAACATGAGTCTTATAAAAAAAAATTGTAAAATTAAACTTTTAAAAAATAACACATATATATAATATTTATTACACTTTTCAAAATGAATATATATATAATCATTGGTGCTTCTTCAAAAGTAAAATGTATATAAAAAAAAAGTAAACCAATAGTGCCACTTAACTAACAATGTCAAAAGCCACAATTGAATATGCACAACCTTCAAATAGATTGATTTACTTGTTGGAGGTTATTTTATAACCACCAAACCACTTTCCAAAAGCTTGTATTTATCTTACCTATTAGTGGGGGATAGATTTTTTTTGGTGGAAAAAATCAAGGGACATGTTATCATTCTCACCAATTGTGCTCAACCAATTAAACTTCAATCAATTAATATTTTCCACATTTTGTGTTAGATATATTTTTAATTCCACTCGAATTTCAAAACAAATATTTTTTCAAAATTAATTGAAAGTGAAAATAATCATTTTTTATAATAATTTGTACAATTATTTTTAATCCATTAGTTTGACAATTAATTTCTTTAGCATTATATAGATCATTTTATATATATTTATCTTTAAATTTTAATTTTATATACTACAACAATATATGTTGACAATAAGCATTTCTTAAGCTTCAACAAATTGTATTCTTGCAACACATTATATTATTACAAAATCATAGACCTTGAAAAGAAGAATACACTAAAGAAAAAAAGAACTAATGTATTTGTCAACTCACAATTTAAATATTGGTATTTTTTATATTGTGTCAAAATATGTGATGTTTTATTAGGACTCAACTTTGTTTAACCAAATTTTTAAATCCCTCTTTTTTATCAAAATTTCAAACAATACATTTTCAAAATGTTTCTTAAACTCTTGAAATAATTAAATCATCCTAGTTGGGGAACCACTACTTTGCTTGTCTATAAAAATATTTTATCTTTTTTAGAATCGCGTAATTAAATCATTATTCTTACATGTTTTAGGCTATGACTATACAATTTTTTCACTACACAATTTTCTCATACACCTGATTGCATTGGCCATATTCATTATTTTCAATAAGGTTACATGTCTCTAAATTTTTCCTCTGTGATCACACTTAGACCTTTTTGTTGATTTACCATGCTTAGAAATTTTCACAAGGTATACCCAAAAGGTTGTTTCAAGGTGTGCTAAGGAAGGTTCATCTTATGTGATGTTAAGAAATGTTGAATTAAGGTAATGTTGAAGATTTATCTTCTAAGTTTGATACAAATTTTATTTTAATTTCAACATATGTCATTATCATTTTCGTAACTTTTAACCCATACCTAGTGAAATACATATATAACTTTTGACCCATTTTTAAATATATTTTTTTAACATGGATAGAAGTTGTAAAAGTCCTTTGAGATTTCTTAAGGGATATTTTATTACAATCTAGATATATTATAAAATTTGAACATGAAAACTATAGAATCTAGTGAGATGATCAAGTCCCAAAAGAAAATGTATAACAAAAATGTGTTGAATTCAAATATGTTTGTTATTCCAAAATAAAGGATGCAATTGATTGAGATAGATTGCTCATATGAGAGAAAGAGGTGATTATATAAAGTATACAACACCAAGAAACATGAATATACAACCAATATGGGATAAGGGGATGTAGTCATATATATGAAAATATCTCCACCAAACTATGAAAGAATAATTCACATGATGTAAGTGGAACCTACACAAGTAGATACCTACCTAAGTAAGTGTATCTTGGGTGTACACTAATAAAATAAAGTGATAAAGTACATGTAAGAAAATAAATATACGCCAAAACCCCTCATAAGCATATAGCTTAGGTGGGTAGGAGAGATAGAATGGGTCTCAACAAATATGTATCCATGTTAGGTACCTGTTGTGCATGTTTTGCACACACGCCCCGTTGTAGGCAGGGACCCCCTTTTTTTCACTCCCGACAGGCTACTTTGCTCCTGTCTTGTTTTGCGTGCCCCATTTCTGAGCCCAAATTGGTCATGTGCCTTCAAACGATCAAATCCCCTACCCAAATTCACATACTTGGGGTATTCAAATTTGCGAAGAAATAAAGTCACCCATACCCTTTCTGCTTTTTCTCTTGCTTTGGTTGTTTCAGAAACATCCGTGGACCCCTGTTGGTCCAGTTTCTACATTATTGATTTTGAGGCTAACTTTTTGGTGGATCTGAGATGTGTTTGTGGTCCCTAAATGAACTGCCAAGGTTGCGTCAACGTTCGGTTAAGTTTCGGTGGTTCCGAAGCTTCGTCCCTCTTTGGCTGTTTTGGAAACATCCGTGGACCCCCGTCACTCCCGTTTCCTCAATTTTAACTTTGGGAGCAATCTTTTTTTGTATCGGGGATGTGTTTGAAGTGCGTAAATGAACTGCCAAGGTTTCATCAATGTTTGGTTGAGTTTCGATGGTTTTGAAACTTTCCCTCCGGAATTCCCTTCCTCCTTGGCTGTTTGGAAACATCCGTCAACCCCCGTCGCTCCCGTTTCCTCATTTTTGACTTTGGGATCCCCCTTTTTTTGGATCGGGGATGTGTTTGAAGTGCGTAAATGAACTGCCAAGGTTTCGTCAATGTTTGGTTAAGTTTTGGTGGTTTC